>JAJOOE010000563.1:0-10603 GCA_036250405.1 Solanum raphanifolium | reverse complement strand
ACAAATAACATAGGGATATTAGTAAAACATTTACAACTAGAGGAAACTATCAACATACCGATTCCTTCATCTGGAGAGACTCCTTTGTCCTCTCTAGAGTGGAGTGCATAGAAGCGACCATAATTTGGAGGAATGGGTTTCGGACCACTAGAAGGAGCTTGCTTGGCCTCTCTCCCTTTTGCCATGAATGTTGGACAATCTCTCATCTTATGACATTTATTTCCACACCTAAAGCAACCATCCATGCCGGCTAGACACTTACCCACATTTTGGTTTCCACATTTGGCACATGTAGATCTTTCAAATGAAGAACCGCCTCCATTTCCTTCTTGAGATTAAGGGTTAGACACCCTATCCTTGTTGACCATTGGGGAATCATTGGAGGAATATTGATTGAAGGACCTCTTTTTGAACCTTGGTTGACCTTGTTCATCGGACCTAGCTCTTTTCACACCTTTATTCTTTCTCTTGAGTTTTAACTCCTCAATTTGTTGAGCATACACCATAAGCCTAGAGATATTCATGTCATCATGGAGCATTGCCGTACGACATTCTTATCCAACTAAGTCGGACACCCCGGTCAAAAACCTACTCATCTAATCCCTTGGATACGCCACCATAAATGGAGCACACTTGGATATTTGGGTAAATTTCAAGGCATACTCTTGAAAACTCATGCTACCTTTGCCTAAGGTTAATGAATTTTGCCACCTTAGCTTCACTCAACTCCCGGGGAAAGAACCTATCAATGAATTCTTTCTTAAACACCTCCCAATCTATGGAACCCGCTCCTACCTGCTTATTTATCTTCCATTGAGTATACCAAACTTGAGCAACATTTTTCAATAGGTAAACTGATAGCTCCGACTTTTCTACATAAGTTAATCCCATGGCATCAAGTATTTTGTAAACCTCATCCACATATTCTTGAGGATCCTTTCCCACTTTGGAACCAAGAAACTCATGAGGGTTTATCCTAGAAAAATCCCTTAATCCAGAAGTCGTGGAATTCACATTAGGGTTCACACGAGTCCCAACATCTCTATTGGCTAGGGCCGTCATAGCTTGGGCTTGAGTTGTCATGGCTTGGGCCAACATTAGAAAAGTCGACCTAACTTACATATCTAACATAGCCGGAGGATTAATCGGAGCTTGCTTAGCGTGAGGAGCTTGATTCACTTGAGGAGCTTCTTCATTGACAATGCTACCCTCCATTCTCCTTGCGTTAGCCCTTCATGTATTCATATCCTGAAGACACAAAAGACAGATTAGAAGATGGACTTTATAGAGTTAAACTCTATGGCTCGACTTAAGAATAATGAAAGAAGTGTAGCTTCCTAACATCTTATAGCCTCTTATTTATAAATGTGGTGCGCTTCACACTATGAACAAGACTCTACTAGATGTGGCTTATGAGACATCATCCTAGAATCATTCTAAACCTTGTGCTTTGATTACCAAGTTTGTCACGACCTAAGAGTACTCCCTAGATGTGACAAGGCGTACTTGACCCCGAAGGGGTCTCATAAAATCCCTTAGCATATCATAACATAGGATAAAAGAAATGATGCGGAATTTAAAACTTTAATCCATTAAATCAAAATCTTTCATAAAAGCAAGCGGAAGTCTAACTTGTCTCAATTAGCCATCTAATACAATCTTTGAATGAAAAATAGGGTCACGACCCTTTCAACATAATCCGAACATGAAATGACTAGAAAGAAACTACTAAAGACTCATACGTCCTCGAATCTTCAGGACTCACCACAAGCTAGGAGGATAGTCGATCCAAGCTTGAACCAATAGAAGATCACCTTAGAAACCAGAACCTACACTTTGTGAAAAATGTAGAAAATATTGGTTAGTACAAAAATACACTAAGTATGATAGCCATGCATAAAAATACTTGAAAACATGCTATAAAGGACATTTTATTGAAAAGCATGCACTTTGTCAAGTTCGAGAATCATCACGCACTTTGGTATAAAAGCATAAGTCACAAACATATTCAACACATAGACCATCATAGCATAATAGAACCATCTCATAAGTAACCCTAAGTATACTTGTGCAATGCATAGATAAAGATCCCATAATCCTATCTATACTAAGTACCACTTTTAGGCCACCATAATCACACTTACCATTCCTTGATGTCTTCCTAGTCCATACTCATAGACAAGGAACATTCACATTTAATAAGTCATGTCAAGGAAAGCAACTCATAGCAACAATCCAAGTTAAGCACTCATTATTACATTTAGCCTTCATATCAACATATTAGTAGCATCATCATAAACATATTTATTTCATAAGTCATTATAGCATTAAGGAACACACCATAACTACTCTCAAAGCCTACTTGTGCAATGCATGAATGAAGTCCCATACCCCAACCCACACTTTATAGAGCTTCTTGAGTAACCATAGTACATAAATCATATTCTTATTCATAGTGGGAATAAGCCTTAATCGACATAAACAATGTGAGCAAATCATAGAATCCGGTGTCATGTCCCACACCGAAAAAAGTTGGTCTACTTGCCTAATGTAGAACCGGTAACATTTAGCTTAGGTGGATCCACTAGCTAATAACCTATGAGGGCACATAGTTTATGGGATAACTAGATTGCTACTAGATACCCCGCCTCAATTGACGTATGGGCATCTATCTCAAGAGATTGCAACTAGAAACCCCGCCTCAACTCACGTGAGAGCTTCCATCTCATATCAATATCCACTAGATGCTTAGCATTATTCCCCACGGAGTACTTGTCATTTCATTACTTTAGGTCATTATTATGAGATAAAGAGATTTCTACTAGATACTCCACCTCAACTCACGTGAGGGAACTCATATAAGCCCAATATCATTCATAAGATAGGTGATAGATTCAATAGGTGAGAATAGCCTTTCAACCTAAGAATCCCCATATTGTGAGAAAACCTTTAACAACATGTCATTATCATTCATAAGTGTAAAATTGAGAATAACCTTTCAATCAACACACCATCATTAGCATAGTCATAGAACTTCATTCATTCTTCATTCATAAGTGTGTGTGTGTGTGTGAAAAGCCTTTCAACAACACCACAATTTCATCATAGTCATAATCACTTTACTCTCAAAGTGTTCATAAAGCATATACATATATCTCATAGTCATGCATAATTCTTATAAATTGTCCTTCAAGGACCATAGATCATGATTTATCAACACATCTTGGATTACTACATTAGACATGGATAACAACATAATTCAAATAGTTCAACTACTACAAGCACATTCTCATGATATTCGTCTTTCTACAATTCACCCACATCACAAGTTCATAGATTGGGGACATGGGGATTTCATGGTTTCTTGGAGGAAATTTAACATAACAACCATAGGAATTCCTTAATTAATGCATAATTCAAGTAATCAATTCATAACATTCATAAAACTATAGCATTCTACTTGCATCACTCAACACCCACACTTTACGACCCAATTTGAGAAATTAGGGTAATTTATGGATTTTTGAGGTATTCATCATAAAAATAGTAGTAAATCATCAATTTGATCATAACATAGAGCAATTAAACCGTAAAATCCATTTTTGAAGTGAATCCATGACTTGGAGTAAAACCCTAGCTTTTTGGGTGAAGTTAGAAGTTTTGAAATCGGGTTTGGAGGGACTCCATGGATGAAAAATATCCATGGATCAAAGACTACCATACCTTGATGAAGATTCTGCACGAAATTGAGTGGAAAAAGGCCTCTACTTCAAACCTTAGCTTGACTTTCTTCTTCTTCCTCCTTGGAATTCTAGAGAGAGGATTTTGGGGAAAAAGTTGGTTATAGACTTGTGTCTTTGGATTTATGAGGTGTATGGGTTAGTTAATGACTTAAAAAAACTTA
Organism: Solanum raphanifolium; assembly: GCA_036250405.1. Taxonomy (NCBI): domain Eukaryota; kingdom Viridiplantae; phylum Streptophyta; class Magnoliopsida; order Solanales; family Solanaceae; genus Solanum; species Solanum raphanifolium. Next base: position 6,699 of record JAJOOE010000563.1, on the reverse strand, counting down.
TATAGGTCCATTAAAACAATACAAAAAGACCCCACATCAAACTAACTAAAAAGGAAATTACTTAAAAACTCCTAGCCTAAGCCGAATTTGGACAGTGTGCAAGCATGACCCACGGTCCATGAGTGGACACACGTGGCATCCTGCAAGTCCGTGGGTTGGGGTTCTACTTCCTGAAACTTGGCCTTTGACCTACGAACCTCTCCCACGAGGCGTGGATGGACCTACGCTCCGTAGGTCCCATATGTGGTTCACCTGATTTGGGCAGCTTGAAGGTTAGGCTTTAAGGTCCTACTAAAGGACCCTTGGTTGGTCCTTGGGGAGTCGTAACTTGCCGTTTAACCCCTAAACCCTTCATTCTAAGTTCGAGGAGAAAATTTTACGACTTTAACCTTATAACAAGCTCTAGTTAAGCCTACTAGTTTCCAGGGTGTTACATTATCTCTCTCTTGGGAACATTCGTCCTCGAATGACGATCTAGAAACCCTACAGAATTAAAGACTGAAGACTAGAAACCCATCATGTATGAAACATCAAAATAATGCACTAATTAAATGAGGAAACATCAACTCCATCTTAACATACTGAATGCAACACAAGGAAGTAGGAACTACATCTAACAACCCATTATGCATGAAAACTCAACATGTCAACATTCATAGGAGGAACTACCTTCTCCAACTCAAAGCATGCCCAACTTACTATCATGAAACCAATTATGCAATTACTCCCAAAATCACAACAAAGCATGTTCGACAATTCATCTCATGAAGCATATAGGCAACTCATACTAAATGCATAACAACATGAGGAACATAAATCATGAAAACTCATTTTCTATCTAAACATGAATTTCTCAAGAGCATGCATAACATAAGGAGATCATGGAAATTTCTAAAACACACATGACTCCAAATCATGAAACAAGTAACAAGGAACTCTTTGTCTCAAGCTAGAATAGGAATAGGAGAAAGAGATGAGAATATCAGAACTCTCAACAATCTTGCTATCTAAGCATACCATCTCCCCGTTGGGAGTAAACCCCTACTAAGGCTAACATCAAAGTCTAACAAATAGCATAGGGATCTTAATAAAACATTTACATCTATAGGGAACTATCAACATACCGGTGCCTTCATCCGGAGAGATTCCTTTGTCCACTCTAGATCAGAGTGCATAGAAGCGACCATAATTTGGAGGAATGGGTTGCGGACCACTAGAAAGAGCTTGCTTGGCCTCTCTCCCTTTTGCCATGAGTGTTGGGCAATCTCTCATCTTATGACCTTTCTTTCCACACCCAAAGCAACCATCCGTGTCGGCTAGGCACCTACCCACATGTTGCTTTCCACATTTGGTACATGTAGATCTTTCAAAAAAAGAACCGCCTCCATTTCCTCCTTGAGATTTAGGGTTAGACACCCTATCCTTGTTAACCATTGGGGAATTATTGGAGGAATCTTTATTGAAGGACCTCTTTTTGAACCTTGGTTGACCTTGTTCATTGGACCTAACTCTTTTCACTTCTCTATTCTTCCTCTTAAGTTTTGACTCTTCAATTTGTTGAGCATACACCATAAGCCTAGAGATATTCATGTCATCATGGAGCATTGTCGTACGACATTCTTCTCTAACTAAGTCGGTCACACCCGTCAAAACCTACTCATGTCATCCCTCAGATCCGCCACCATAGATGGAGCATACTTGGATAATTGGGTAAATTTCAAGGCATACTCTTGAACACTCATGCTACCTTGCCTAAGGTTGATGAATTCTTCCACCTTAGCTTCCCTCAACTCTCGGGGAAAGAACCTATCAATGAATGCTTTCTTAAACACCTCCCAATCTATGGGACCCACTCCTACCGGCCTATTTATATTTCATTGAGTATGCCAAACTTGAGCAACATCCTTCAATTGGTAAGCGGCTAGCTCCGCTTTTTCTACCGAAGTCACCCCGATGGCATCACGTATTTCGTAAAGCTCATCCACATATTCTTGAGGATCCTCTCCCACTTTGGAACCAAGAAACTCGGGAGGGTTCATCCTAGCAAAATCTCTCAATCTAGAAGCCGTGAAATTCACATTAGGGTTTACATGAGTCCCAACATCTCTATTGGCTTGGGCCGTCATAGCTTGGGCTTGAGTTATAACGTCTTGGGACAACATTAGAAGAGTCGACCTAACTTCCACATCTGACTTATCCGGAGGATTAATCGGAGCTTGATTAGCTTGAGGATCTTGATTCTTTTGAGGAGTTTGATTATCTTGAGGAGCTTTTTCACTGACATTGTTACCCCCCATTCTCCTTGCGCTAGCCCTTCATGTATTCATATCCTGAAGACACAAAAGATGGATAAGGAGATGGACTTTATAGAGTTAAACTCTATGGCCCGACTTAAGAATAATGAAAGAAGTGTAGATTCCTAACATCTTATAGCCTCTCATTCATAAATGTGGTGTGCTTCACACTATGAACAAGACTCTACTAGACGTGGCTTATGAGACATCATCCTAGAATTATTCTAAACCTTGTGTTTTGATTACCAAGTTTGTCACGACCCAAGAGTACCCCCTAGATGTGACAAGGCTTACTTGACCCCGAAGGGGTTTCATACAAGCCCTTAGCATATCATAACATAGGATAAAAGAAATGTTGCGGAATTTAAAACTTTTATCCATAAAATCGAAATCTTTCAAAAAAGCAAGCGGAAGTCTAACTTGTCTCAACTAGCCATCTAATACAATCTTTGAATAAAAAATAAGGTCACAACTCTTTCAACATAATCCGAACATGAAATGACTAGAAATAAACTACTAAAGACTCATACGTCCTTGAATCTTGAGAACTCACCACAAGCTAGGAGAATAGTCGATCCAAGCTTGAACCAATAGAAGATCACCTTAGAAACCGGAACCTATACTTTGTGAAAAATGTAGAAAATATGGGTTAGTACAAAAATGCACTAAGTATGATAGCCATGCATAAAAATCTTTTAAAACATGCTAAAAAGTACATTTTAGTTGAAAAGCATGCACTTTGTCAAGTTTGAGAATCATCATGCACTTTGGTATAAAAGCATAAGTCACAAGCATATTCGACACATGGACCATCATAGCATAATAGAACCATCTCATAAGTAACCCTAAGTATACTTGTGCAATGCATAGATAAAGATCCCATGATCCCATATATACTAAGTATCACTTTTAGGCCACCATAATCACACTTACTATTCCTTGATGTCTTCCTTAGTCCATACTCATAGACAAGGAACATTCACATTTAATAAGTCATGTCAAGGAAAGCAACTCATAGCAACAATCCAAGTTAAGCACTCATTATTACATTTAGCCTTCATAGCAACATACTTAGTAGCATCATCATAAGCATATTCATTTCATAAGTCATTATATCATTAAGGAACATACCATAACTACTCTCAAAGCCTACTTGTGCAATGCATGAATGAAGTCCCGCACCCCAACCTACACTTTATAGAGATTCTTGAGTAACCATAGTACATTACTCATATTCTTGTTCATAGTGGGAATACGCCTTAATCGACATAGACCATGTGAGCAAATTATGGAATCCGGTGTCATGTCCCACATCGAAAAGAGTTGGTCTACTTGCCTAAGGTAGAATTGGTAACATTTAGCTTAGGTGGATTCACTAGCTAATAATCTATGAGAGCACATAGTTTATGAGATAAAGAGATTGCTATTAGATACCCCGCCTCAACTCACGTATGGCATCCATCTCAAGAGATTGCTACTAGAAACCCCACATCAACTCATATGAGAGCTTCCATCTCATATCGATATCCACTCGGTGCTTACTATTATTCCCTACGGAGTACTTATCATTTCATTACTTGAGGTCATTATTATGGGATAAAAAGATTTCTACTAGATACCCCGCCTCAATTCACGTGAGGACACCCATCTCATCCCAACATCATTCATAAGATAACTCATAGATTCAATTGGTTAGAATAGCCTTTCAACCTAAGAATCCCCATATTGTGAGAAAACCTTTCACAACATGTCATTATCATTCATAAGTGTAAAATTGAGAATAGCCTTTCAATCAACACATCATCATTAGAATAATCATAGAACTTCATTCATTCTTTATTCATAAGTGTGTGTGTGTGTGAGAATAGTCATTCAACAACACCACAATTTCATCATAGTCATAATCACTTTACTCTCAAAGTGTTCATAAAGCATATACATATATCTCATAGTCATGCATAATTCTCATAAATTTCCCTTCAAGGACCATAGATCATGATTCATCAACACATCTAGGATTACTACATTAGTCATGGATAACAACATGATTCAAATAGTTCAACTATTACAAGCACATTCTCATGATATTCATCTTTCTACAATTCACCCACATCACAAGTTCATAGATTGGGGACATGGGGATTTCATGGTTTCTTGGAGGAAATTTAACATAACAACCATAGGAATTCCTTAATTAATGCATAATTCAAGTAATCAATTCATAACATTCATAAAACTATAGCATTCTACTTGCATCACTCAACACCCACACCTTAGGATCCAATTTGAGAAATTAGGGTAATTCATGGATTCTTGAGGAGTTCATCATAAAAATAGTAGTAAATCATCAATTTGATCATAACATAGAGCAATTAAACCATTAAAACCGTTTTTGAAGTGAATCCATGACTTGGAGTAAAACCCTAGCTTTTTGGGTAAAGTTACAAGTTTTGAAATTAGGTTTGGAGGGACTCCATGGATGAAAGACTACCATACCTTGATGAAGAATCCTCACAAAATTGAGTGGAAAAGGCCTCTACTTCAAACCCTAGCTTTACTTTCTTTTTCTTCTTCCTTGGAATTCTAGAGAGGATTTTGGGGGAAAAGTTCGTTATGGATTTGGGTCTTGGGATTTTTGAGGTGTATGGATTAGTTAATGACTTAATAACACTTATATAGGTCCATTAAAACAATACAAAACGACCCCACATCAAACTAACTAAAAAGGAAATTACTTAAAAACCCCTAGCCTTAGCCGAATTTGGACAGTGTGCAGGCATGACCCATGACCATGTCCCACGGTCCGTGAGTGGACTCACGTGGCATCCTGCAGGTTCGTGGGTTGGGGTTCTGCAGCTTGAAACTTGGCCTTTGACCTATGAACCTCTCCCGTAGGTTCCATCCGTGGTTCACCTGATTTGGGCAGCTTGGAGGTTAGGCTTTAGGGTCCTCTTCAAGGACCCTTGGTTGGTCCTTGGGGAGTTGTACCTTGACGTTTAACCCCTAAAACCTTCATTCTAAGTTTGAGAAGCAAATTTTACGACTCTAACCTTACTTCAAGCTCTAGTTAAGCCTACTAGTTTCTGGGGTGTTACAGTGATGCTGAAGAAAGACCCAAACATAAATAAATGTTGAACTTGACTTAATCAACAAAAAGAAGAGCAAAGTTGAGTAGAAGAAGGGAATTTTGAGAAGAAAGTGGTAGAAGTTCAAAGGGTTGCATGAATTTAAATAATCAAATAATCATTATTATAAGAGGAAACCACAAAACGAGGCTCAATTAGAATTGACCCCCAAGAATAGATAAACTCCACTTTTGAATCGTGGTTACGCAGGTCTCTGAAAAGTGGGGGTCTATTTTATGGGGTAAAAACCGAGCCCAGACATGTGGTCGAATCGGGGAAAGACATGTGGATGAAGTGACAAGTCAGGTCTAGCTCGATCATGATATGACACAAAACGTATCCTCATTCATGACTGAAGGAAGCAGTCTTGCTCTTGGGTATCTTGAAATCATTACACTTGAGTCTGCTGTCACATCTACAAGCCCGTCTAGCTACGGAGCCACGAGGCTTAGCATTGGACTACATCGAAATGGGTTGAGAATGAAGCTTAACTGCTATCGAAAGATCTACAATATACTCTCTGTCCCTAATTACTTGCCCACTTTTGAATTGACATACCTATTAAGAAAGCAATGATTGACATATTGAGTTTACCATTTTACCCATATTAATTATGAAGTGAATGAATTAAAAAACTAAAGATTTTCAAGAAGTTCTACTTTTTTTCAAAGTAATTAATTAAGGGTATAATAAGTAAAAAAAATTTCTTTCTTGATTTGTCAAAATTGACAAGTAATTAAAGACAACTAAAAAAGGAAAAATGGACAAATAATTAGGGACAGAGGGAGTATTATCCTCTCTAATCATTTCATAACAACAGTGGACCTAGGTCAATAAGAGTCTTAGTAGGCGTTTGGCCATGCGATACCATATCACGATATGGAATCGTGAGATGGAATCAACGTTTTGACATGCGATTTTACTTTGATTCCATCTCATGATTCCATATTCTCCAAAAACCATGATATGGAAATTCCATATCATAATTTGAGATATTTTAATACAAAAATTTATCCACAAGTTTATATTTTCTTAAACAACCTCACATTTATATCTACTAACCATTTATTTCATTTATAAATAAAATTTATAATCACATCATTACTTTATAAAATTTATTATTCTCATCGACATAAAATTTATTATTCTCACCAACATATAGTCACTTTAACTCACACCAATCGATTGTTGAGTAATAAATTTGTTCTCTTCATTTACTCCAACACCTAATTTATTACTTCTACCATTTTGTATTTATTACAACTCAAAGTAACAATGTT
>JAJOOE010000562.1:0-46225 GCA_036250405.1 Solanum raphanifolium | reverse complement strand
CTTGTCTTGTGCCTTAATATATCAAATATTTTGTAATTGTATGTCCTCATTGTTCCTGCCGTTGTATGTTGATATACTGTCACCCTTTGCAAGACATGAACACATAAAGTTCTTTGCTTTCTGCTGGTACTTCTCAAATACAGGTGCATTATGACCAGCTTTACTAGACATCAAGAACTGCCAACACATAATACCAATTATTTTATCATTGCGACTTCTGATATGATAATTGTTCATTTCTAGTATGTTTTAATGTTGTTTCTGTGTATATATGGAGTTTTACTGTTTGTACAAGTTTATGTAGTATTATTTGAGTTGCATTGAGTCATCTTCCTTCAACAGCATTTCTGGAGTACGCATGAAATCAGTCTCTGACTTTTGACGCCTTCTCACTAATTTCTCAAACCATCTATCCGAACCATTGTCTCTGGTGTCCTGTGTTGATAGATGATTTGCAGGAACTCCAATCTCTGACATAAAACCATTAGCTACACTTTTAGATTTTCTCTGACGACTAATACCTCCTCAGTATTACAAATACAAGTTTGATCCTCTTGCTCTATGTCTTGTTGTATTTCTATAGATAATAAGGTATTGAATTGAGTTTCCTCTGTACTTGTTGGACCACAAAATATCTCCCCATCTTTGGCATTGGCATCAACATCACCTTCACAACCATCGCAAACACACAACTTGTGATTTCAGCAACACCACCTCTTCGTCTTGCAATTTGGCTCATCCAATTCACTTCAGTTTCCTAGTCTTGTATTTGTCTTCTGTGCCCCAACCATTGTAGCATACAATTCCATATCTTCTTGGTCACACTACATTCAAAGAATAAATGTGAGAATGTTTCTAAGTGTTGGCTACAAAAGACAATCAGGGAGGACAGTGATTCCAATGTTCTGCAATCTCTCAATTGTTGCTAGTCGTTTCTGTATAGCCAACCATAGAATGAATTTATATCTAGGATGTATCTTTGGATATAAAGCAAGATGTTTCCAGGCTACTTTGGGATGAATATGCATTAAATTTACAAACATCTTCCGGATTGAAAATCTATCCCCAAGTTGGGCTTTAACAAGTTGTTGTTGAATTGTCCCATGGCTTCCTAGTCTGTTTATTAACTGATCTCTAGATTCCAGTACCTTCCTCACAACCCAGGAAGGTATCTTTGTCCCAACACTAGAGGTTTGTTTTGTTGAAGCAATCATATATCTTCCTTTTTTTATTTTCCTTCTGGAAAAATTGGTACACTTATGTATTCAATGAAATGTTAAGTTTTGTATTTCGGAAAGTATCAAAATAATCAATTTAATGTTTTTTCTCAGGCTAACATGATCAAGAAGACTGGAACTACCGTAGTTGGCACAAATAAAAAGAAGTGGGTATGTTTGAAAAAACTACAAGATCTTTCTTTTTTTTAAAAGGAGGAAAATTTCATGTATATAATTACTAGGAGGAAAATTTCATGTATATAATTATTGCTTTTGCATCAATTCCTTAATATGTTTGTTTTTAGAAAATTCAATTAGTCATTTTTGATATCTCAATTTGTTCTATTTAACTAGGATCTAATTTCTATTATTATATAGTTATAAATTTTCTTATGTGCATTTCTTGTGCAGAATTTTCATGGAAATTGAGGTCAAGTATCGACTTCAACGTGCTCGACTTTTGGATTGATGATTTCATAAAGATTTATTGCAAATTTACTGGAGATTTCAATTCCATTTGAATTAGGAGTTAATTAGTTGGTTTTATGTTGAGATTATTACATTTAGTTAGATTTCAATTTTACTTGAGATAGAAAAGATAGTTTGTTTTGACATTGTTTACTTTTACAGAAAACTTATTATATTGCTATTTTGTTTTTTGATTATAATATTAGAAAGTATTTGCTTTATATAATATTTCTTGCTTATCATGAAGAAGATAGTTTTGAATGCACAAATTGTTTGTATGTATTTGTGTCTTGAGAAAAAATATATATAGATTTTTCTGGGATGTTTAAGAAACTTGGTAGCGACATTAGAATATTAATATGACATTTAGCAAAATATAAAATAATGTCACCAATTTTTATGACATTCAATAATAGCATTTGTTGACACTAACTAAAGTGTCAGAAATTTTGATGTGACATTTTATAAATGTCTCAAGTGTCTTGAAATTTGTTTTACCATCATTTAATTTAAATGTCAGAAAGTGTAAGTGATATTTCATAAATGTCGAAAAATAAATGTCATATATCTCATATTGACATTTACTTAAATGTCAAAACTAAATGTCATATATTTCATACTGACATTTACGTAAATGTCAAAAATAAATGTCATATGTCTCCTACCAACATTTACCTAATTATCGAAAATAAATGTCATATATATTTCATACCGACATTTACCTAAATGTCGAAAATAAATGTCATATATCTCATACTGACATTTACCTAAATGTCGAAAATAAATGTCATATATCTCATACTGACATTCACTTAAATGTCAACAATAAATGTCATATATTTCTTATCGACATTCACATAAATGTCAAAAAATAAATGTCGTAATAATCTTACCAACATTTACATATATGTTGCAAAGTACATGACGCAAATTCTTTTCAACATTTACCTAATGTCACAAAATAAATGTCACAAATTCTTCTCGACAATTACCTAAATGTCGGAAAAATTCTCGACACTAAAATTTACGACATTTGGTCCAAATGTAAAATAAATGTCAGTAAACAAATTTGTGACATTTAAACATCATAATACGACATTTAGAAAATGTCGTTGTATCTCCACTTTCTTGTAGTGGCATCATCAATCCTTCTTGACCAATCAATTCTATTGGCGTTCACAGTCTTTGCAAGGATTTGCCTTATCTCTCTATTCGACACCTACACTTGCCTACTAGACTATGGATGATAAGGAGTGGCTACATTGTGACATACTCCATATTTGTCTAGTAACGCCTTGAACAATTTATTACAACAATTAGAACCTCCATCGCTGGTAATCTCCCTAGGTATACCAAATTTGGAGAAGATACAGTTTTTCAGGAATCTGATGACACTTTTTCCCTCATTGTTTGAAAGCACAATTTCTTCCACCCATTTCGATACATAGTCATCTGTAACAATAATACACTTAATCCCATGTGAACTCAAAAATGGACCCATGAAGTTAAGGCCCCAAACATCAAGTAACTCAATCACCAATATCAGATTCATAGGCAAGTCTTGCCTCTTTGAAATTCCTCTTTCTCTTTGGCAACGATCACAAGACTTGGCAAAATCATGAGCATCTTGGTGGATGGTAGGCCAGTAATACCCACACTGCAAGATTTTGTGAGAAGTCCGAATACCACTATGATTCCCACCAACAGGTGATGAATGAGACGCCTCTAGTATACTTATCATCTCAACCTCGGGCACACAACGACGAATAATCCCATTAGCACAAATACGAAACAAGTAAGGCTCATCCCAAAAGAACTTTTTCACATCATGCATAAACTTTTTCCTTTGGTGAAATGACAAATCCGATGGAACCAAATCGCTTGCCAAGAAGTTAGCAAAATCTGTGAACCAAGGAATAAGATCATAAGACGCAGCCAATACCTGTTCATCTGGGAATGCATCATTAATCTCAACCCCATCTCCTAACTTGAGCATATATAGCTTCCTCCTCTAATCTGGACAAATGGTCGCAACCTGATTTTCTGTCCCCTTTCTATCCTTCACCTCAAAATCGAACTCTTGCAGCAATAGTACCCATCTAATCAACATCAGTTTTGTATCCTTTTAAGCCATCATACACCTCAATGGAGAATGCTCAGTATGCACTATGACCTTAGTACCAAGCAAGTAGGATCGAAATTTCTCGAATGTGAAAACCATAGCAAAGAGTTGTTGTTCAGTCACCATATAGTTCTTTTGAGCCACATTAAGAGCTTTGCTGGCATAGTAAATAGGATGAAGAAGCTTCTCTTGCCTCTGTGCTAGTACAACACCAAGCACCACCCCACTTGCATCACATATTACTTCAAAAGATTGCCCCCAATCCGGTGAGATAATTATAGGTGCTGATACTAACCTTGCATTCAACTCTCCAAATGCTTTCAGACAAGTATCATTAAAATAAAACTTAAACTCCCTTTCGAGCAGTTTGCACAATGGGTGCGCAATTTTAGAGAAATCTTTGATAAGCCTATGATAAAAACTTACATGCCCAAGAAAACATCTAACACCTTTAACAGAGATAGGTGGTGGAAGCTTTTCTATAACCTCAACTTTAGCTCTATCAACCTCAATGCCCTTCTCAGAAATCTGATGACCCAGAACTATACCTTCTTTCACCATGAAGTGGCATTTATCCCAATTAAGCACAAGATTGCACTCTTCACATCGTTTCATTACTTTGGCCAGATGCATCAGACAAATATCAAACCAGTCACCTACCACAGAGAAATCATCCATAAATACCTCAATAGTGTCCTCCACCATAACTGAAAATATCGACACCATGCAATGCTAGAAAGTCACTGGAGCATTACACAACCCAAATGGCATCCTTTTGAAGGTGAAAGTCCCATAAGAGAAAGTGAAGATGGTATTCTCTTGTTCTTCCAAAGCTATGGAGATCTGATTGTAGCCCAAGTACCCATCAAGAAAGCAATACCAACACTTACCTGTAAGAGGATCCAGCATCTGATCCATGAACGGCATCGGGAAGTGATCCTTTTCTGTCCAAGCATTCAACTTGCGGTAGTCCATGCATACTCTCCATCCAGTCACTGGCCTTATTGGAACACGCTCATTTTTTGCATTAGGAGCCATAGTAATCCCACCTTTCTTAAGTACACATTGAACAGGACAGACCCAACTACTATCTACAATGGGGTTTATGACTTCAGCATCCAACCATTTAATGATTTCCTTTTTCACTACCTCTTGTATAGGTGGATTTAGTTTCCTTTGGTGCTCAATACTTGGCTTGCTATCCGGTGTTGTATTTTATGAGGACAAATGCCAGGAGGAATCCCAATAATGTCCGCAATAGTCCATCCAATTGCCCGCTTGAACCTCTTCAACACAGAAACCAATGCCACTGCTTGTACCTCACTTAAATCGGCCGCAATGATTACCGGTAAAGTGCCATCTTTCACCAAGAATACATACCTCAAATGCGATGGTATAGCCTTGAGCTCCAGTCTTGGAGCTTCTTCCACAGACGGTTTGGCGGGTGGAGAGTTGCAATTCTTCATATTTATCTCCAATCTTTTTGGTTTGGAATGGAATTTGAACTTCTCAAGTGCAGCAATTAATTCATCATAGTCTTCAATACCATCACCATCAAAATTTATCATTACATCTGCCAGTTCATCAAGACCCAACCTCCTTCAATAGATACTTCAGAATCTCACTCCACAATATGATTCACCACTGATATAGACTTGATATCACTTTCCTTCTTCATCGACCTACATATGTTAAAAGTTACCTCCTTATTATTTAATCGAAACTTCACCTTTCCTCTTTCCATATCGACTAAGGTGCGTCCAATAGCAAGGAATAGTCTCCCTAAGATGATGGGAACCTCAAAATAAACCATACAACCAAGTATCACAATATCCGCCAGAAAAATAAACAACTCCACTTTCACAAGGACATCTTGGAGAACACCAATGGGCTTCTTCACGGTTCTATCGGCCAAGAGTAGACGCATCACAGTCGTCTTTGGAGCCCGTAAACCCAACATCTTCTATATAGATAATGGAATCAGATTAATGCTAGCACCCAAATCACATAATGCCTTCGCAAAATGCAACATCCCAATGGTACAAGGAACAGTGAAAGCCAGGATCCTCTTTGTTTTGCACTAATCACCGCGTAGCAATAACACTATAATGTTGTAACCATGCATAATCCTCAAAACTTACAGCCCTCTTTTTGGTCACCAAATCCTTCATAAACTTTGCATACCTAGACATTTTCTCCAAAGCTTCTATTAACGGAACATTGATGGAAAACTATTTCAACATAGTTATGAACCTGCAGTATTTTCCTTCTTCGGTCTTCTTTACCAATCTATGTGGGAATGAAGGTGGAGATCTAGGCATGGGAACAACTTTTTGGGTCACTTCTGCTTCCTTCTCTGTAGCATTATTAGACTCTCTACTAACCTCAATCTCATCTTCATCTCTTTCTACCACAATTTCAACCTCAGACGGCATATGGGGATCAATAGTCTGTTTACCTTCTCGAGTAGTGACTGCTATACAATGCCCATCATTCTTCAGATTCTGGATGGTGTTGCTAGGAAGTGTGCCAGGTTGACGTGGGTTCACAAGAGTGGACAACTGATTAAACTGCTATTCAAGTTTCTTGATCGACACTTCATGGGCATTAACTTGTTGACCGATTCCAGACAAGTCATTTCGCATCTCTTTAACATTCTCATCAGTCGCATCAAGCCTCTTCATTATCTTCTACAACATATCCTCAATGCGTGACATACTACCCCAGCTTCTCTATTACCAAATTCACTGTTCTTAGGTTTAACATAGGGCCCAACTCTCTCATTCCTGTTACTACTATAGTTGTTTCGATTGTAGTTGTTATCACAATTGTAGGTCCCATCCCGGACATAGTTTTCTTCTCGATCGTAGTTTCCATAGTTACGACTTTGGTTTCCTTGACTTTGGCACTAATTATCCGAATTGGAACCTCGGGCGTTGGCTCGAAAACCCCCCGTCTGATCATTCACCAAATATGCATCCTCCTGATAATATCATTCCTCAACTAGTGGTGGTGGAGTTCTAGTTGAGTAATTTACCGCATTCACCTTTTCTGCACTGCCGCTCACATGCTTTAATACAAACCCAATTTTTATCCTTATTTGAGACATCTCCTCATGAATGTCATCATTAGATTGACTATGCAGCTTGAGCTGCGAATGTGCTTCTACTAGTGTCCGTCTTTCTAGTGCTCCATGCCTTATTATTCCGACAAATCTTCTCTGATTTCTCAGCGATCTCCTCAAAAGCGCACTCACCATATGGTCCTCCAGCAATAGTATCCAGCACAACTTTTCCATTGTCATCCTGACCTCTGTAGAAGTACTCTTTCAGTGACTCATCATCTATGCTGTGATTCGGAACACTTCCTATGAATGCAATGAACTTATCCCATGTACTGCTTATAGTCTCTCTAGGTAGTGCTACAAAATTGTTCAGTTTGTCCTTGTTATTTAGCTTCTTAGGCAACGGGAAATACTTTTCCACGAACACCTTATGCAATTGGTCCCATGTATGAATCGAGTTTTATGAAAGCTTAGAAAACCACACCACAACATCACCGATAAATGTTAGAGGGAAGACTCTCAAACCTATGACATTCATATTAAACTACAGTCGTCCCACACAACTCTTGCAAACACTTCTCTATTTAGCCATGTGACTATGCAGATCTTTCGAAACTAGACAAGAAAACAATCCCCTTGTTGTAAGCATTTGCATCAGACTCCTGGTCACCACAAATTTATGCCCTGTAGGTTGATGAGGGAGAACAATAGGTCCTTCTGATTCAACTGTATTAAAGTCGACCCTGTCGTTATCACGCAACCTTGGTTCTAGTAGATACTTTACCCTCAATGCATCTTCGAGTAGATTACCACAATGAACCTGAGCATTATAATCACCAACTCCATTCTCATGCTCCTCTATGATTGGATTATTATGGACCCCTTAATTTGCCATTTTTCTCAAAGTCTTGCTTAGTTCAGGATCGTAGGGGTTCAATGGTTCGCCTCGACTCCGTGTACTTGGCATACACTAGAGTTGAAACCTGTAGAAAACAAAAACAAAACAAAACGTATAATCAGGAAATAATTGAATAAAGTTCAATAATGTAGTTAAATTTAATCTAAAAGCCTTATTCCCTTGCAGCGGCGCCAAAACTTAATGCACTCAAATTACACCTCCTTAAAGAAGGATAACAGATTGTTTTCAAATAAAGAACCCAACTTGTAGGTTGGGGTCGATTCCATTAGGAATATGGTTCAGACTTAAACTTAACTCACTATTATATCCGTTTAGTCAAACTATTTCCGAGGCAGGTAATTAAAGGGCGGGGGGGGGGGGGGTTTATAAGCAGGTAACAATTTGTTGATTAAGTAACAAGTGAGCAAGATTCAAACTTTGAGTTATCGAAATGAGAGAGAAACTAGGGTGTATGTGTTCCTTACAAGCTCGTAACGCAGTCATCCTAATAATAGTAATCATTTCCTAGTGTTTTACATGCAAAGTTGGTATGTTAGGTATCCCTAAGTGATTGGTTCTCCAAATAGGTAATTTCACTACGCATTTTGGTCCAGCTACGAGTGTATACGTTACTAACCCTTACCTTTACCTCAGGTTAGACAACACATCAATGTATGGCTCAGTTTTCACCCTCGCACCAATTGACATTAGACAATTAGATAGCATCCACTAAATCTCTGTTGTTAATTCTTTTCTCATTCATTACTTCCTTGGTCCGAAAAGTATGAACGAGGCGAGATCTAACGTTTTCAATCGTTAAAAAACTTCCAAGTGAAAGAATTACAAATACATGCATAGACACTATTCAAGAATTACTTAATTATTATTCATACGTTGTTAATTGCTCATGATTCCCATAACCCTAGTTGTGGATTTAGCTATTCATGCTCTAGAGTTCACAATTCATGTTTTAAAAGAAAGAATTCATTAACTTACAATTTAGAATAGATGAAACTCAAAATCTCCAATTGAATTTCAAAGTGAAAATCTTATAAAATGAAATCTGGAAATCCAATTGCTAAAGTTGCAAATTAATTCCCGAAGAAAACACCAAAACTAAAAGTATACAATGTTGTCCAACCCCAAAAATGAGGTTTGTAACTCCTATTTATAGAAAACAAGTCCTAAATAAAATGGAAACAAAATAAGGAAATAAGTTTTCTGGAATGCGGCTTTAATTGACGACTCGACCTACAGACCATGGGTCGACCTACACTCCGTAGGTCCTCTTCCATGGCTCCATACTTCAGATTTTCATCAGGTACTGGAACTTCAACTTTCTTAAGCCATCGACGGATGTGCAGGATGGCCCATGGGTTGACCTACGGTCTGTTAGTTGCTTCGTAGTTCCACACTTAGTCAGAACTCCCTGATTTCCTACAAACATGATACAATACACATTATTTCTGCATAATATCAACTGTCATCTCCATCAACTGCATTCCAATCTTATTTCCTACAAACATGATACAAAACACATTATTTCTAATATAATATAGCCCTAGACACACACAACTTCTAAGTGAAATGCATAAAAAATACCGTAAATTCACGGCATATCAGAACTGACTTTTAATATTTGTAAATCGTTGAAGCAACCATGTGACCTTCATGTGATATCAGTTATTGATATAATTTATGAAGCGGTTGCTAGTGTGAGTAAAGTCGAATGTGTTGGTGAATCTTTGGTTGTCGTCCTCTTGAAGTATGATGGGAGGATATTCAAGATTATGATCTAGTGGTGGCTGCTCTTTTGGGTTAAGGTTTTTGTTCTAAGAGCCCTTTGTAATTTGATATCAATTTGAAGAATATAGAAAGTCCTTTCGTAAAGCCATCCATTGAGGAACCACCAAAGCTTGAATTGAAGGTACTTCCACCTCACCTTCGTTATTTGTTCATGGGCGCCAATAATACTCTGCCCATTATTATTGCGGCATATTTGGTTGAATGGAAAGTGCAAGAACTTGTTAATGTGTTGAAGAGGTTTATCAAAGATATTGGGTGGACAATTACCGACGTCGTGGGAATCCCTCTCAGTATTTGTACTCAGAAGATTAAGTTGGCTAGTGATTGTAAGACAAATATTAAACATCAATGGTGGTTGAATCCATCAATGCAATAAGTCGTTAAGAAGGAGATTATTAGGTTGCTTGATGCGGGAGTTGTATACCCTATTACGGAAAGCATTTGGGCTAGTCTCGTTCAATGTGTTCCAAAAAAGGTGGTATAACCGTGGTCCCTAATGACAAAGTGGAGCTTTTGCCAATGCGACCGGTTACCGGTTGGCGTGTATGTATGGATTACCGATAATTGAATGCATGGACTGAAAAAATGATCATTTTCCAATGCCATTTATTGATCAAATGCTTGATAGACTTGCTGGAAGTGGATGTTATTGTTTCCTATATTGCTACTCCGACTATAATCAAATTTCCATTCCACTAGAAGATCAAGAAAATACAACCTTTATATGTCCTTATGGGACATTTTCTTTCAAAAAAATGCCTTTCGGGTTACGTAATGCACCGACAACATTTCAATGGTGTATGCTCTCTATTTTCTCCGATATGGTAGATGATTTGATGGAGGTTTTCATGGATGAGTTTTTGGTTGTGAGAGATAGATTTAAAACATGTCTTGAAAACCTTGGCAGTGTTTTAGCAACGATATGTCGGAACAAACCTTGTTCTGAACGGGGAGAAATGTCATTTCATCTTTAAAGAAGGTATTGTGTTGGGGCACAAAATTTTGATAGAAGGCACACAAGTTGATTAAGCAAAACTTGAAGTTATTGTCAAGTTGCCTCCTCCTATCTCGGTTAAAGGTGTTACAAGGTTCTTGGGTCATGTGCACTTCTACTTGAGATTAATAAAAGATTTCTCTAAGGTATCTCATCCTCTTTGCATGCTACTTGAAAATGAAAGCATCTTCGAGTTTGATGAAGCTTGTGTCAAGGCATTTTTGTGTTTAAAAGAGAAGCTCGTTTCAGCTCCTATCATTGTTGCTCAAGATTGAAGTATTACATTTGAATTAATGAGTGATGTGAGTGGTTTAGCTTTAGGGGCTGTGCTTGGCCAATGCAAGGGAAATGGTTTCACCCGGTCTCCTATTAAAGCAAGACTTTAAATGTAGCTCAAAAGAGCTACACCGTCACCAAGCAAGAATTATTAGCTATTATGTATACTTTGGAGAAGTTTTGAGCTTATCTTTTGGGGACTAAAGTGGTGGTACACATCGACCATTCCGCATTCCGTTACTTGATGGCTAAGAAAGATGCAAATCCAAGGTTGATTCGATAGGTATATTTGTTACAAGTGTTTGACTTTGAGGTCAAAGAT
The DNA here is from genome assembly GCA_036250405.1 of Solanum raphanifolium. Taxonomy (NCBI): domain Eukaryota; kingdom Viridiplantae; phylum Streptophyta; class Magnoliopsida; order Solanales; family Solanaceae; genus Solanum; species Solanum raphanifolium. The sequence continues at coordinate 35,058 of JAJOOE010000562.1, read as the reverse complement.
CGAAAAGGGTATGAGAACCAACTGACAGACCACTTGTCGAGGCTTGAAACGAATGTTGTTGTTTCGAGTGAGAAAGATATTAAAGAAGCTTTTCCAGATGAGTTAGTGATGGTTGTGTCAAATTGTACTCCACCTTGGTATCCCAATTTTGCAAAGTATGTGGTGTGTGGGATTCTTCGAGTTTCTTTTCAATGTAAAGAAGTACTTTTGTGATGAACCTTATCTATTTCGGGAGTGTGTAGACCACATGATTAGAAGGTGTATTCCATAAGTTGAGGTAGAGGCTATTCTTGATGCTTGGCATACATCAACAGTGGGTGGACACCATTGTGGAGTGCGTACAGCTTCAAAGGTGCTTTAAAGTGGTTATTATTGGCCGACATTATATCAAGATGTGAACTCCCTTGTTAAGAAGTGTGTGAATTGCCAAAAGCGAGGTGGAGTATCGCGAAGGCACGAATTACCTCTCACTCCTATCTAGAGGTAGAGTTGTTTGATGTTTGGGGAATCAATTACATGAGCCCCTTTGTGAGTTCCTATAGAAATAAATACAATTTGGTAGCCGTCGATTATGTCTCCAAATGGATAGAGGTGGTGGCCTTACCCAATAATGAAGTGGTAAGTGTGGCCCAATTACTCAAGTGGTACATTTTCAATAGGTTTTGCACTCCACGTGCAATCATTAGTGATGGGGGTCTCATTTTTGTAATAGTATGTTTGCATCGTTGCTAAGAAAGTATGGAATCAAGCATAAGGTTTCTACCCATTATTGTCCACAAAAAAATTGGGCAAGCTAAGTTGTCAAACAGAGAAACCAAAGGAATTTTAGCAAAGACAATAAATGCAAATCGAACCAATTGGTCCTGGAAGTTCGATGCTGCTTTTTTTGACGTATAAAATTGCTTTCAAAACTTCAATTGGTATGTCCCCGTATGAATTGGTGTTCGGTAAGTCTTGTCATTTGCCCGTCAAACTTTAGCATAAGGCATTGTGAGCTTTGAAGGCCTTGAATTTGAATTGGAAAGATGCATCAAACGATAGAGTTGATCAACTCCATGCATCAGAAGAATTTTGGCTTCATGCGTATGAGAGTTCAGCCCTCTATAAGGAGAAAATGAAGAGATGAAATGATTCAAAAAATTCTCCACCGAGAGGTTAAAGTCGGTCATCTGGTTTTGCTTTATTTCTCCCGTTTGAGACTTTTTCCTAGTAAGGTCAAGTCAAAATGGTCGGGACCATTCAAACTGAAGATGGTGTTCACTAATGGGGTAATAGAAGTTGAAACTATTGATTGGTCGGTGTTCAAGGTGAAAGGACAAAGGTTAAAGTTATACTTTGGAGAGTCCCTAAATGCAATAGGGATTGACGTGATGTATTTGGATGATGATTGAATAAATGTCCATGTCGTGCCACCACGTTAACTAATGTGCTTCTTCAGAGGGAACCCAAGTTTTAGTTTTTTTTATTTGAATGATGTATGTTTGATGTGCAGGTTGGAATTCAATTTTTGAATGATGCCAAATGGGTGAGGGGATGGTTGAATTGGTGAGTCGCAGACATGACCCTTTGATTGCCCAAATGTATCACCAAAGGGAGGTAAAAAATGAGGAAGGTTCTGTAATTTGGGCAAGCTCATCTCTCATAAGGCGAGTCTCCGAGTTTATTTGATGGCCTCAAATTTCATCACCTTTCTCTCCCTTTGATAAAACCCAAGTTCTGTAAATTTGTACGAGTGGATGTCTGATCGGCTGGTCGCTGAGTGGCTTGGCGGCTTTCGAATAGTTTGCCGATTAGCGTGCTAACTAAATAGTCATTTCTCTTTTTATTTTTTTTATTTCAATTCAAACTTCACTATCTCATTCATTTAACCTTACTCTCCACCCAATTATTTTAGTTTCTATTTTTCATAGAGGGCACTATTTAGTTATTTTGGTGGGTTGAAGGTATCTTGATACCTAGCCTCTTGGTGTATTTTGTTTTTATTTCGTTCATTGACATATTTTGTTGTTTTGTTGTTTTGTTGCTTTTTGTTTGAAACTTCTCCATATTTCTTTAAATAGTGAATGTGGGCTTTGATTCATTGGTATCTCTTTTGTTTGCTTGATCGTGAATGTTGCAAATGTCCTCTTGAACATTTAAGTGTCAGTTGTAGTAAATATCGATAACTTGAGTAGTGTTATTGATGAACTATATGTTTGTGCAAGTCCAACGAGGCCATTTGAGTTGCATAAGTCATGTGTGAACTCTTAGCATCTCATTGTGACTAGTCAGATTGTCCAAGTGAGTCTTGAAATGATTATTGCATGTGAGTTAACATTTAGAGTCATGATTGATAATGGTGTTAAGTTCCATGTATTGTGAGGCTTACTTGAAATGTGTGAATGATACCTAGAACTCTCCTTGTTGATCCAATTGATTAGCATTGGTGAATGAAGGAAATGATCTTAGGCATAAATTTTTTAGAGTGAGCCTAACTTCTACACCCTTGTGTTACAACATTGTGAGTGTGTGAACCTAGCTTGGCACCATTTGAGCCTAACCTTTTCTTTGGATAAAACCTGACCACAAATGGTTGTATTCTCCTTACCTAAAACTTTCGTGAAGCATTGGTTTGTTTTAATACCAAACTTAGGCCAAAAGCCTAAATTGGTGGTGTTGTAAGAATGTGTAATGAAATTGAGCAAGAAATTCATGAAATTCATCCTTGAAGGCACATGTGGAAAACTATGGAACCCCTCAATATAAAAAAGGTGAAATAAGAAAAAGAAAGCAACGAAATGATGAATTTGTATCCATTGTGCAATGTTGTCAAAATAATGGGTGTCCGATGACCTAGAACAAAAAAATTTGTGAACTATTAATAGGTAAAGGATGAGTTGTGACAATTAAAAGAATGAAAGAAAAGGAAAAGAAGGGAAATTTGAGCCATGCTTAATGAAGTTAGAAGTCACTAAGCCAAAATGATCATACTTGTATCCTCATCCCAATAACAAGCCTTGAAAGACCTTTTTGGTCTTGCATGAGCTGAGTGATTTGTTGGTTGGAAAATATGGGCATGCCTATGGGTAAAATCATACATGTTTTTTCTCATTTGGAGTGTGAGAGTTGATTTTGATTCCTTACTTCTAATCATTTGTTGGCCTTGTGAGAGCATGGAATCATTATTGATGTGAGGGCATTCAAATACTCTTTTTTAGCATGAATTTGCATTTGAAGTGAGCATTGTGAGCTTGGACTCTATTTAATGAGGGCTAGTCATAGTTTGAAACATTTACTGCACAATTGAACATTGCATATGTGGATTGAACCTTGTGCACATTCATGTTGAGTTTCAAAGAGCACTATTTATAGACATCTTCGATGGCCAAATTGATTTTGTGTTATACTTGAGGACAAGCAAAAGTTTAAGTTGGGGGTGTTGATACGTCAGGAATTTATAGTCATTTAGGGCTTACTATCTAGTGAATTAGTGTCTTCAATGCTTATTTTGTGCTCATAACTGATGTTAATATGTTTATATGAAATAATGAAGACTTAAAAACAAGGCAAGGACATTACGATGCCAAAAAGGTGAAAAAGGTAGCAAAGCGGACGAAAAGACAAGCTGGAGCTTACAAAAGGCACTGGGAGACTCGACCTCCAGCTCGCCAAATCTTTCACTAAAGTGACCCATGGATCAAGCCAACTCGATGAGTGAAAATACACTTTGGCGTCTCGTCGAATCGAATGGTGACAACTATCCAGCTAACCAAATTTTCCAGAACAATTTGACACAAAGTCCAGATAAAAGGCGGGGAGATGTGAGCTTCGTTGGATTGTCAAGTCATTTGGCAATACAGACTTATATCGTTGATTGGACTTTGTGTTGAGATTTTTGGAATGTTTTTAGAAACATAAAGATTGATTTTTTTGAAAACAGAAAAGGAGTTCCAAAATTGTGTATTCCCCAATTTTGAGAGCTTTTACATATCTCTACATTGTTGAATACTCTAGGAGAGGATTTTGATCTTGGATTTGAGGATTTAGGATTCCAGTTTTACTTTTGGCATTGAGCATTGCAGATCGTTACAATTTCGATGGATAATTTTTTTGGTAAGGATTTCTTACTTTTTGCTATGTTTGGCTAAAACTACTAACCTTAGGGGTGTGATCATGTAATCGAATACATAAATTGGCTTATATGTATTGTTAATTGCTGAATTTAATGTTGTTTTAAAAAGGGTTGAATTGTTTATTCATGTTTTCATTGATGAACTGAAGTTGCAAATTCAATTCTATCTTAGCTCTTTATGCTCGCTTGAGAAATATGCTTAGAGTAGATTGAAAGGTTAATAGTTATATTGATTTACAGCTGTATAACCTAGCTTGAAAAATTGGGTTTAATTAAGGAATTCAGTTTCTTTGTATTGCTAAGCTTGTTGAGGTTTGAGAGAACTCACTCGAAACATTATAGTTGATTAAGAATTGTCTATCTTACATACAACAAATCCTACCCATTGAGATTAAACAACTTAAAGAAATTAATAATTACCCATTTAAAAAAAATAGTATTCGATTGATCTCATTCCTAAGGCCCTCTCTGTAATCGTTCAAATTTCGTGTTAATTACATTTTTTTTAACAGTTGGTTACTAAATCCTCCTTTGATATTGATAATTGAAACTCTTTGATTTATTTTTATGTTGTGTAGCCTTTTACTTCTACAAAAGATTAGAACACTTCCTTACTTCGTAACTAAATTTTTTGTTATATCACTCGTTGTGGGATTGGCCCTAACTCATCATTTGGTTTATACTTCTTAGAGACCGCCTACACTTTTAATCAGAAGAAGTGTAGTTGAGAGTTATCAACCATATAACGTATGTAATCATTGCGATAATATCAGGTGAGGTATTGGAAGTGATCATAAAGTTTATGAGCTTATGATTTCAACTCATTTAGGGCTTGGTTTTCATAATATTAGTGCCCTCGATGCCTATTTTGGTCTCTAAACTCATGTTTAATTGTTAATTTGCAGCTATAAAGGCAAAAAAGCAAGGCAAGAACATTACCGGGAAAAAAAGAGCGGAAGAGCTGAAAAACTGAAGGAATTCAAAGCTGATGATCGCCAAGACCACTCACCGATTCGCCGAGTGGTACTTCAACTAGCCAAAATTTACAACGTGTCAGCTCCAGAGAGAATCCAACTTGGCAATGGAAATGGACCTTCAGTGAACCGCCGACAGGGGTTTTGATCACCTAATGATAGGGTCTGAATGGTGAAAGGTAAAACGACGATGGATAGGAACATTTGGCGGATCGCTGACCTAGTCGACAACGCTCGACTTATACCGCCAAATGACCTCGAAGGCAAAAATCTGGGATCGTATAAATTGATTTTTTAAAAAGAGAATAGCGGATCTTGACATTTTTAGACTCTGAGCTTTTGATTCCAAACACTGTTCTTAGAGTTTTTAAGTAGAATTTTAAGTGGGGTTTTGATTTTCAGTTAATTTGAAGCATTGTGAACACTTGAATCTTGTTACCCAGCTGATGGAGAACATAGTTGGTAACATTTTTCCTGCTTTTTATAATGTGTGGCTAAAACTCCCATTCTTAGGGGTGTGATTATGTGATTAGTAGTCTCAATTGGCTTATGGATTTTCGTAATTATTGTTTTAATTGTTGTTTTTATGTGGGTTCGGTTGATAATTGAGTTTGAATTCCTGAATTATAGTTGTAAATGCTTCTAGTCTAGTATTTTATTCCTGCTTGAGAAAGAGGTTTTATAATTAAGGTTATCAATTGATAATTCTAGTGATTGGGTTGTTCTAGATTCATCTCGAGTGAGTGAATCTTAATTCGATACTACACATCTACCTCGAGAGAGTAGATAAATTGAGGTTTTGGGCGGTTTATAAGTGTGATGCTTGTCGAGGTTCGAGAGAACTCGCTTGATTCATAATAGTTCATCGAGAGATGGCTATTACATCTAAAGCCTAGCCTACCCACTAAGATTCAACGACTTTTGGTAATTAGTGATACCTTGTATAGCGAAATTAGAAATTAATCGATCACATCCCCAAGGATTCGTTTCTAGTTGATTACTCCCCTATTTTAGTAGTTTTTAATTGACAATCCTAATTCCCCCATTTGACACTTGTTGTCACCCTCTTAAATGTACTCTAATAATTTCGATAATTTCTATTTGTACAACCGATTAGAACATGCCTTTCACTTCGTAATTGAATTCTCTATCGTATCACTCTTTGTGGGATCAACCCCAACTCTTAGTTGGGTCTATATTAGATTGTGATCACCTAAACTTAGAAATGGATTAAGTGTAATTGAGCGTTATCAAAAATTGCTCTGCGGCCAGGGCTGGTGTTTAGATTTCTTTTATTGAAGTTAGCTGTGATCTGATATTGTTTGTAGTTGAATCGACTTACGTTGTTTTGTGTTTGTTGTTGGTTGTTCCTGAACATGTGACGAAAGTAACGCCAGTGAACTTGGTCACCAAGATGACATTAGCAACTCACATGTTGTTAATGAAGCTCAATTAGGTGGTGTAGGTGCTATTGGTTTACCTTCGGTAGTGGGAAATGTTGTATTCTATGTGACTAGCACAATGTTGTAGCTATTGCAAATGAAAGGATTATTTGGAGGGCTAACTCATGAGGATCTCCATGATCATATTCTGAACTTTTTTGACATATGTGGTCCATTCTAATTCAAGAACATCTCACAAAAGTCAGTCTCGACTCCGATTGTTTCCTTTTTCTTTGATGGGTGAAGAGACCAAGTGGTTAGCTGATCTACCGAGGGATTCAATCACGTCTTGGGAAGATCTTACCGAGGCATTCTATATAAGATTTTATCTCCTTCAAAGATGATGGCATTGAGAGACAATATTCAGAGCTTTAAATGTTTGGATGGTGAACCAATCCACGAAACACGACTGAGGTTTTAGAAGTGGTTACTCCAATGTTCGACTCACGGACTTCCAAACAATGTGTTGTTACAAGATTTCTACCAGAGTCTAGACTTGGTTAACAAAGGTGTTGCTGATCAGCCTGTCCAAGGAGGAATTATATAGCAACCTTTTGAGATAGTGTCGACTCTCATTTATGGGATGACGAAGATAAACCGATCTTGGTATACTAGGGTGGATCAGGTGTCTCCTTGACTTTCAGGATGACAAAGCAACAAAGAGAAAAGGACCAACAACGGAATGCAAACATGGCTAAAATGATGACCCAAATGGATCTTTTGTCAAAACTTGTCATTGGTAGTGGTTTTAAGGCTGTGAATGCAGTTGGATTTAATGGAGTAAATCCCGATGATGCGCACTTGAAGCTTTGTACAATGAATAAGTACACTTCCAAGCAAATCAAAGAGGAGGTTTCCACCAAAATTATCCAAGGCCAAGTGGAAACAAAGGTTGCAATAGAGAGCGTGATGAAGGTTGGAAGGATCGTGATAGAGAGTTGCGTGATCGTGGTACAAATAGGAGGGAGCGAGATGGTGACAAGGTGAGATATGTCCCTCCCCATGAGGGTCAAAAGCCAAAAGAGCAAAGGGCTGACCCATAAAATTTTCACACTGAAGATATGCCTGCTTGCATTCTCAATAAAGTGGAAGGGTTAGACAAGGTGCTTAAATAAATGAAAGAGGAGGTCTCCACTCTAAACCAAATGGTTACTTCTCACTCGGTGTCCATTAAATAGTTGGGAACACAAATGGTCCAAATTTAATCTCATTTGAACCCAAGGCAAAAAGGGGGTCTACCAAGTGATACCTTGGTTAACCCAAATAATGAAACTTGAAAGCATATCCACGTCATACCACGACGTTAAATAAGGCACTTCTGAGTAGGTAACCAAACTTTTTTGAGCTTCTGTTAATGTTGTTTGAATAACGGGTGTTGAAAGTGCAGGTTGGAAATTTGAAATTTTGGGAAAAGAGGTAATTAGGCGAGCCCAGGTACCAGTCGGCGACTCACCAAACAGTTTGGCGAACTTGACCTAGATCATCCTTTGAACTAACTAGCCGGCTTAAGATTATTGTTAAACTCGGTGGGCTAACGATCTATTCGGTGCAGCACCGAATGGGTTGGCGACATAAGTGACTATCACTGACTAGCGCGTGAACTGAAGGGTCAAAAGACCAAAACCATTTTTAAATTCATAAAGCTGCCTCATTTTATATTTTTGAACTTCTACACTTTCACAACAACATTTTTATATTTCCGTACTGGTTCTTCATGCATTTTCGTGTGGGATGAATTGCTCGGGGGTTAATTTTTCTCATTGTTCCTTCAATTTACTTTCTGTTGTCTACTTTCGTGGTTAGTTTTCCAAACCCTATCGTTAAAGTTTCATTGCCTTGAATGCATTATCATTGTCCTATTGTGTTTTTTGCATAATATTAATGCTTATTTGGAATGATTGTTGTTGATTTGCGTCTATGAGATCCCAAATTGTGTTTGTTAGCCCATATTTATCATATCCCGTGTTTTTTGCTTGATTCAATTGTGTGTTGTGTTTATTACATTGTGGGTCTAGTGTGGGTGAAGTCTGAGTAGCCCAAATTGTGCCGAATATATTATTTTACCCAATAATAGAGCGGGTGACGTCATTCTGAAGGGCAAAAGATGTCGATCGGTAATTTTTAGCCAAAATGGAGGAAGTCTGAGTACCCCGAGGCCATGGGTAGTATGGGTCTTGGTTTAATTGCATAGAATAGGCACTTACTTTTGTTTTCTTGGACAGCGGGTTAGAATTTGAAGGTCAGGATCAAAATCTGACACGTAGGACTATTCTGCGAGTTGGGTTGAGCTCGCTTAGTGGTTTCGTATAATGACCATTAGATCTACTTTTTATCCTTCAAAATTGTAAAATTTATTCTGTAACATTCGGTGATACGGTTGAGCTCGCTAAGTTCACCTGGCGACTCGCCGAGTTCACTTGGTGACATGCCGAATGACCCTTTAGATCACCTTTCTACACCCCTATTTTAAAATTTTTTTTTTGTAACATTCGGCGAGCTACTTTTAGTTCACCGAATGGTGTCGGCGATTTTCCGAAAGGCCCTGGACATAGCCGTCTTGTGCCGATTTTTGAGTAATTTTATTCTGGAACATTTGGCGAGGCCGGCTTGGCTCGCAAAATGGGCTAGGCAACTCACCGAACCACTCGGCGAGTTTTCCTGAACAGTTTTATAATTGTGAAATTTTTCGAATTAAGTCTAACGTATGTGGTTTTGTTTTGCAGGAATGGCTAGGCCTAAGGTACTGGGAAGAAACCAACCACCTGTAAGCGGGCTGCATTGTCATAAAGGAGGGGGCTGCACCTTTCGAAATACACAAGAAAAACTTCCTCCAAAATGGGGAAAAGGCAAAGGGAAAGAGCCCGTAGTGCCAACACATGTTGTGGAGTGCTCTGAAAGTCAGGGTATCTATGCCACCCACATCACTACTTCCTAAAGTGAGGGAACTTGGGTGATAGTTCACCGATCCTCGTATCTGAGCCAGAGGACGATAAGATTCTCCCGACTAGGAGAGCGGAGCTACGCTGCAAAGCCATGCATGATCCGACCAGAATTCCAGTTCCACCTACTCCTCCTTTGCCTCCAGCTCCGATTTTTAACCAAGTTCCTTCGTTGCCACTAGTTCAGGCACCCTCACCCAGGTAATTGAATATACTAAAGTTCGAGGTTTTGAGTACTATATTAGATGAGAAGTGGTTGAATACAAATGTTGTTGTAGACTGGTACCCGGAGGTATGGAACACTATAAAGTTCCAGAAGTTCGAGATTTTCGAAAATCCTCGAGGCTTTTATATTCCTACTTCGGTCTTGGAGTTCTTTGTCGAATATGGGAAGCTGGTCCCTAAAAAAAAGAAGAAGTCCAGTGCATTCAAGATGCATTTAAAACGATCGATCATGTAGTTGTGCGGGACAGGAAAATGATGTGCAGCAGCACCGATATCAATGAGGTTCTTGGTTATACGACGAATATGATCTTTTACTATGTGGATAAAATACAAAAGAAGACCCTCGATGACTTGCAGGGTTGGTAAGTGATGAGTCCACAAATTAGACTCATTTAGGGCTTTATTTTAATAGAAATAGTGTTCTCAAATGCTCATTTTATCTTAATATCTAATGAAAACTCTTAAGTTTCAGGTATTTGAAGTTATAGTGGAAGCATGAACACTTAGGCGCAAAAAGGAACAAAAAGGCTGAAAAGAACGTAAAAGTTGAAGCCTGAGCTTCGCCAATCACACTTGGTGAATCGCCGAAGGGACGCACTCCGCCCTGAAGGAAGTGGATCAAAAGGCAATGAAAGGAGCAGTCGGCATATCGCCGATCAGTTCCCCGAAGCAGAGATATACCGCCTAATGAACCAGGACACAAACATGCTGAAGGCAAAGCACAAAAGGCGATGAACCAGAAGAAGGGTGAATCGCCGAGTCATTTGGTGATCGCGACTAACCTCAAAGAACGATCCGCCACAACACTATTTTCTGAATCTATAAGTACTAACTCTTTACTAGTTTTTTAAGAGTCCGAACATTATTGTTAATTTTCACTTTTAGAATATCAGTTTTAGTATTTTTCTCTCAAGTTTGGAGAGGGTTTTATGGGAGACTCCAAGAAAGGAGTTCATCTTCCCCAAGTTGGAAGTGGGTCTTCTCTATTCTTCTTCCTTTGATTACATTAAGGTTTAATTTCTTATACCCATTTGATTTTGTTTTCATTTTAGGTATAATTGCTTATTTCTTGATGTGTAGTTAAAAACGCCATTCTTGGGGTGTGATTTAGCCAATATGAGTTAAGATTATTGTTGGGTTTTGCTTGCTGATTGGTTAGATGTATTTTAATGGTGATTTCACCTAGTGGTTGTGGTTTAATTTAATGGGTTTGTAGTTGCAAATACAAAAACACCTATGTGTTTTTGGCTTGCTCGAGAGAGAGGTCATGAAACCAAGACCGCTAGACTGATGGCCTAAGGAGTGGGTCGACATGAGGTTCAGCCCGAGAGGGTGAGCCCAAGTCCCATATCCTAACAGTCAGCTCGAGAGAGTGAGTGGAGTAAGGCGTAGGTTGGCCTTCATGCGGCAAATGGGTGTCCGAGGGGAACCCATTTGAAATGGGGTAAGTTGCTCGAGAGAGAACTTATTTCCATCTAAAGCTTAGCCTAGTCACTATTATCTTGCAAATTTCCTATTGATAGCATGAACCCAACGATTTATATTAACTTGTATTGCGGTCACACCCCAAGAATATTTCCCCATACTTGATTTTCTTGATATTTTCATTGTTTTTACTACTTTTGACAAACCCCCCATCGATATTTGACACTTTTGTGTCATCCTTTTGATTTACTTTGCTTTTATTAGTAAATTTCTTTAACTACAGCTAACTAAAAATAAAATTTTAATTAGCTACTATCTTCACTACCGCTCCCTTTAGACACAACCCCAACCCTTGGTTGGGTTACTATATTATCGACGATCGTAGACACTTGAACCGTAGGTTAGTGTCGTTGGTCACGATAAGTATCAGTAAGCACCATTGATTTCTAAAATCACACTACGGTGGATTGAGGCAGGTGTCCCTATTGAGAAGAATGATATGAACGTGGTTGCCAGATATTTGTTTGGGTTCATCAGCAACACATTGATGCCATCATAGCAAGAGTCGATATTCCGGCATCTCAAGGCTACTTGTTTGGGCTATATTATGGACTAGGAGATACTTAACCTAGGTTTGCTCATCGAGCAGGAGATGGCCATGAGGTCCAAGCAGAGCCATACCTCTCTCCTATTCCTAGTCCTTATTATAGAGTTGTGCAGGTGGCCCATGTTTCTTTAATTTCTAAGATGGATGTGGAAGTGACTCCCATATCCTCTACTGACATCTGGAGGATAAAAGCCGAGTACATAAGGGATAAAGCTAATAAGAGGAGAGCTGCACCAGTGGATATGTCCCCGGTAGTTAATGTTGAGATGTTGCCGACAGAGGCAATCCTTCCCCCTCAGGCCAGTGATCCTATAGGTATCCCTCGCACTTCGACTTCTGTACCCTTTGGTTCTACTACTCCTCCTCCTCCTACTGTTGTTGCTGCTACCTCTTCCAGATCTCCGATTACTCAGGCAATGTTGTACAAGATGGGCCACCTGGCCCAATCTGCTAATGTTTGTGCCTCCCGGGTAGAGGCAGTTGTGCCTGGGCTGATTGAGCGGATGATTCCTACTACCTTAGCCCCAATTATTGCTGAGTTGAGAGAGCACATAGATGGGATAAATGCTCATGGATTTGCCTTGGATTACCTTACTGTGAGAGTAGATGCTTGTGAGAAAGGTCAGGGTGTTTTTAAGGATGTGACGGTCTTGAAGGACGATGTTGTTTAGGTGCGACAAGATGTGGATGAGCTGAAATCCACTGATCTCTCGATGTTATTAGGCGCTGTGGATCGGCCTGAGGTTCCGAGTACAGATTTTCTGGCCAGTTTTGAGATTCTTGCAGCTACCATGACTAGAGATGTGGCTAGGGATGATGCAGATGCTGAGTCTGAGGCTGAGACCAATGAGGAGGAGCTAGGTGTTAAAGATGCAATAGTCTATGAGGATTCAGAGGACCTCGAGGGAGGACAGTTGTGGAGGCATCTTTGACGGACAGATCTATGGTGGGTTCCAGTGGAGCAAAGGGTGATATAGAGTCGGTCACTGATGCCCAAACAGATGGAGTAACAGTTATGCAAAGTTCACCACAGGCTTAGCCTGGCAGGAAGATTTTTTACTCTCTTTCTGCTTATTATTTAGACTTGTTTTACTATTTTCTTTGCATTTGAGGACAATTTCTAGTTTAATTTGGCGGAGTGAGGTATTATCATACCTACCTCTTTTGGGCTGTTTTATGGACATTGGTGATATTTTTTTGCTTGTGTGACTGATGGATGTTGTTGATATATGCTGGTTTTGATCCATTATGTTGATCCTTTGTTTTTAATACAAATGTTGGTTTTGAACCGATTTAAAATATTTCCACCTCTTGATGTGTGTGAATGTGGTTGTTGTCTTGCAATTTTGAGTGTCGGTTGTGATAAATTATATCGATGACTTGAATAGTGCTCTCAATTGAATGATATGTGTGTACGGCTATAATGAGGCAAAGTGAACTGCATAAGTCATATGTGAACTCCTAGCATCTTATTGTGACTAGCCGGTTGTTGAGTTGACCTCTTGTGATGTCATTGCACGCTTGCTGAAAATTGTAGATTCTTGTTTGATGATTGTGTTGAATGTCATGTGTGGTGAGATTTTTATGAAATATGTGCTTGGTAATACCTAGAACTTGCCCCGTTAGTCCAATTGACTAATTTAAGCGAGCGATATACAAAGATGATCTTAGGAAAAATTTATGAAGTGTGAACCAAAAGTTCTATCATAACTCTTTCTGACCACTTTGTGAGAGTGTGAACTGATACGTCCAAAATTAAGAAGTATAAACGGTCAAAGTCAATTTATAGAACTCAACATGAGCTGAGGTCGATTCCACAAAGAATTTCTTTATAGAAATGACTTCACTATCGCGTTTACCCAAATGTTGTTATTATTCTCTAAAGAAAACAATTACGGGATGTAAATTGGGATTAGTTGTAAAGTTCTAGTAACTAAGATTGTTAAGCGAAATCAAGATTAACAATTAACAGAGTATTAATTCTAAAGTTGTTTGGATTATTAAATGAAACTAGGACTATGTTCCCTATAACGTTGTATCTAGTGTTTTTCCGTAAATGAGTTTCAGGCAATTCATCTCTGCAAAATACAAGGGACTTAGATATATCTAACACTTCTCAATCTAATTAGATAACTTTCACTCAAGCCCTCTCGGTCCTAGAGTGTTAACAAGTGTTACTCTCTCTTACGATGGTGTTAAAGTTCTTTTCTCTCGAACTAGAACTTTGACACCATTTCTTCATGTTACTTCAGGTTTTTCCCAACTTTCATTTTTCTATCGAACAAATGACATATACAGGCTAACTCTAATGGGTGCACTCATTAGAATACATGAATAACGAAAGCTAAATTATAATTTTCAAATATAAATCGCCTTCCACTAGTTTTACAAAATTACACTTAGATTTACGTCACATGGCGTACTTGACCCCGAAGGGGTCTCATACAAGCCCTTAGCATATCATAACATAATATAATCAAAAAGTGCGAAATTTTAAAACATTTTTTTCATACAATCAAAGTCTTTATAAAACGAAATGGAAGTCTTACTACACTTTTGTCTCAAACCATCTATAACAATACTTGAATAAATCTTGGGACACAGCCCATACAATATAGTCTCAAAACATGAAAATAAAAGACATAAAGGAAATGGTGGCTTTATCCTCAATGCTATGAGGAGTCACCAAGTCTTCAACTCTTTGCACTTCTAGAAACCTATCCTCTAGAATGGAACTCAAATCATCGAACCCTACATTTGATGATAATGTAAGAAAGAGTATGCATTAGTACACAAGTAATAAATATGATAGCTACCATAACATCATAAGAGCATAACATACTAAGGATTAGTCAACATAAGACATAATCCGCAAGCATAAGAGATAATAACATAATCATAAGCATAATCTCCAACATAGACATAATGTAAGCATTAGTCACCAGAAAGCATAGTCCATATACATAGTCAAGACTTAGACCTTCATATCATAAGAAAACCCCTTCATAAGTAACCTCCAAGTATACTTGTGCAATACATGAATAAGACCCCATAATCCCATCCATGCTAAGTATCCCCTTTGGTCATCATAATCACAACTACCATCTTATGGTCTCATCCTTAGCTTAATTCTCATAGACAAGGGAATCTCTCACCTTTAGTCAATTATAACAAGGAAGGAAACTATATCACAATCCTATGTAACCATACATTATATAGGAGAACACTTTCTTAGGTAACCTTAAGTCATACTTATGCAATAAATGAATAAGACCCCATAATACTACCCATGCTAAGTACCAAATTTAGGTCCTCATACTCATGCTTCTTGATTTGGAGACTAGTCCCCCTTTTTAAGACATTGGAACCCTAGAAGATACTTCTTTAAGAAGATATTAGTCCCTCTTCTTTACTTTTGAACACTATGAAATACTTAATCATATCTAAGTTCATTATGTTTGAACACTTGAGATGCTTTCTCAAGCATATCTTAGTTCGTTATTAGGGTGGAACACTTTGAAATACTTCTTTAAATATGTTTTAGTTCCATAATAATCTTGTACTAGTTGAGTATATAGCCTTAACCGACGTGGGACCAGATGAGCTTTCACATGATCCCCTACAATGTTACCCACACTAAGAAGGGTTGGTCTACTTGCCTAGGGTAGAACCGGTTTATTAGCTTATTTGGACCCACTAGCTAACTTTACTACGAGTCACATAGTAATGGGATACATATATTTCTACTAGGAAACCCGAACTCTACTAGTGAGGGACTCCATCTCATGAAATATACTTTGGGAAACTCGGACTCTACTTGTAAGATTTCCCATCTTGGAAGCCAGACTCAACTTGGTAAAAGCTTTCATCTCAATTCAATATCCACTCGGTGCTAGGCATACATCCCACAAGATAGCGTATTAAGTTCTTGCTCATTTCATGACTGATGGAGGAATGTCCTTGATAGCCAATCCATGTTTCAAGTGCTTGTATCACTTTATGCATTTGAACATTCGTAATTCAACATATTAGCTTTACTCTCAAAGCCCTACCAATCAACACTCATGACTACAAGTCCTACTATCAAACATTTTCTTCTTACCAATATCACTCATACCTAGATTTCAAGGCATTCTAATCACATTCTTCATTATCTATTGATTCTAATCATAAATCATCATAAAGGTTCAACTTCAAGCTTTACTAGTCATGATCCATTATATATACTATAATCTAATTCAATATATGTCTATAAGCTTTCATTCATGAACAATTGCTATACAGGTCATCAATTTTAGAAGATCATCTATGAATCCTCAATTTCACCTTTCATGGCATAAACCCACATAATATCAATTTCATCAACTAGACTAGGGTTAACCATGTAAAACATATAATATCATCATAATATCATGATCCAATACTAAAAAAATCATAAACAAATAATATCCTCTCAATTGGATTTATACTCAACACTACCCACAATATAGGAAGAAACCCTAGCTAGAATTGGGGTTCACCTTCACAATTGGGGGAACTCTAGGGGGATCCATGGATGGAAGTATCCATGGATGAATAAGCTATCATACCTTGATTATAAATCCCTCACAATTCTTGCAACAATGAAGGAATTTGCCCTAACTTGCTTCTCTTCTTCTTCTTTTTCTTTGCTTCCTAGAGAGAGAATTTCTTGGAGGGAATTGAGTTTCTTTGTTGAATTGAAATAATGACTAGGATCAATGTATTTATGGGTCTATTATCTTTATATAGAGGGTCTAATTACTAAAAAAATGACCCCACTTAATAACTAATTAATTTTAGAAGGTTTCCTAACCTTCCACTTAAACCGACTTAAGGGAAAAGGCCGCCTCACCAATGAGACCCCAACCCACGGGCCATTGGTGGACCCACGGGCCATTCTGGTCATCAATGAGTGGTGGTCTGCTACCCAACTTTTGGAGTCTTGCCCCACAACCCCATCCAAGAGGCGTAGATCCCCATACGGGGAGTGGGTCCCCAATCGTGGTTGGGCTGTCTTTTGGGCAGATTTGGATGGTTTGCTAGGGTCCTCGAAGAGGACCCTTGGTGAGTCCTGGGGAGTCATACCTTGACGTTTAACCCCTGAACCCTTTAATCTAAATACAAGAGGTCATTTCTACGTCTCTAACCCCCACGTCAAGCTCTAGGACCTTTACGTAAGGCTCTAGTTTAACTTACTAGTTTTTTGGTTGTTACATAGATTCACAAGCAGATGAACATGAGAACAAACCATTATATGTGAGCCTCCATACTACCTCATCATGAGTGTCCTCTTGGTATTGAATAATAGTGCTAAGGATTTTTGTAATCATTAAGGAAGGGGCATGTCTCCTACCCATTGTTTCATCCCATTCCCCATCCCTTAAAAAATTTGAAACCTTGATGTTGTTTAGACTAGTAATGTTGTTACAATGATGAACCAAAGGCTCTTCTCCTCGCCAATTATCCCACCACAACATGGAAGAACCTGAGTGAATTTTTTCCAGCAAATCTGAGCTTCAACAGATTCATTACTTCTCATCATATAGCTTCAAATGAGTGATTGGCCAGTGTCAAATTTCTTGCACTCAAGGTTTGATCTCTGACAATATTTAGCCTTGAGGAACTAACCCCATAAGGAAAGTTTAGTTTTCAAAGACCACCACTATTTAAACCGTAGAGAAGTACATATAACATTAAGGTCCCTCACCCCTATACCTCCTTCATCATAAGGGGAGCTAGGAGTTTCCCAAGATAACCAATGATACTTTTTCCTATTTTATCCCACCCCAGAAAAAATTAGCAATGACCATCTAGATGTATTTGATAGTGGTTTTGGGAGGTGATATTTTAGCCATAGTGTGAATAGGGATTGATTGGAGAGCATGTTTCACTAAGGTAGCTCTACCTCCAAAACTGAGAATTCTTGATTGCCATCCACTGATTCTTTTAACAACTTTTGCTACCAACTCAGAATAGGAAATGATTATTTGCCCTCCTATATATAGGGGACAACCATGGTAACTGATACGACTATCCTTTTGAGTAAAGCCAGTAATGGTTTTTATCATGTCACTGATGTTAGTAGGGGTATCAGAAGTCACCATGAAATGACTTCTAGCTTTGTTGATGACATACTAGCTCATAAGCTGAGAGAGTCTTCATAATTAACTATAAGGAGTTCCTACTTGTAGATGTGAAAATTATTACATCATTAGCAAAACTCAGGTGATTAATTTGATGACCTCTCATCTCCATGTGAAAAAACTGATAATGTTGATTCTGATGAAGAAGATTAAGCATTCTTGATAGTACCTCAGCCCCTTAAATGAATAGAGCAGGAGATAGGGGGTAGCCTTGTTTAAGACCTCTGGTGGAATGAAAGAATCCATGTCTGGAGCCATTCACTATAACAGAGTACCAATTATTGCTCATAATTCTCCAAATCATGTCAATGAATAGTTCACCAAAACCCATTTGTCTCATCACCAAGCAAGTCACTTTGGAGGTTATCCCCATCTTTGGGCTTCTTAATGCCATGAATAATCTCCTTAGCCAACATGATATCTTGAGAAATGCTCTTTCCTTTAACAAAACCAGATGATTGTCTGATACGAGATTAGGAAGAAAAAGAGCAAGTAACTTTGGAGATGATTTTATTAGTGAAATTGCTCAAACTAATAGGTCTGAACTCATTGAGCCTATTATTACCAACCTTAGGCAAAAGAACTAGACATGCATGAGAGAAAAATTTGGGCATTTCTTGCCCACAAAAGAATACTTGGACAACAGCCAGTAAGTCATTCTTAATGATATCCCAACAACTGTGGAAGAACTTCCCTCACACCATTTGTTTTAGTTCATAAATAGTTGAATTGGGATTCATAGAGAACACCACCTGTTTTAGTTCATCCATAGTGGGCACAACATGCAATATGTTGTTTTTGTCATAAGTATCCATTTTGGGAATAAGCTGAATATTATCTTTCATTAATCAAATTTTCATTCCCAAAGATTATATCCTAGAAATAATCACATGCATCTTTTGCAATATTCTCAAGGCCTAAGATTTAGGGTTTACAATTTAGGGTTTATGGTTTAAGCCCTATGATATAGGGTTGGGTATAGTCCTTAAAATTTAGGCTCTATGGTTTAGGGTTTTATTAGAGTTTAGGACATAGGTCTTAAGGATTAGGGTTAGAGTTTAGGTCCTAGGGTTTAAGGTTTAAAGCTTAGGTTTATTTAGGGTTTTAATGGTTTTTGAGTTCTTTTTAGGGTTTTATGATTTTTAGGGTTTTTATTTTGTGTTTAAATCTTAGGGTTTTTTAAGTTTATGTTTCATTTTTAGGGTTTAGGGATGTGGGTTCTTTAGGTTTATGTATTTTTAAGGTTTCCCTTAGAGTGTTTCAAGGGTTTTTAGATTTAGGGGTTTTTAGTCTTTTAAGGTTTTTTGTGGTCTAGGATTTCTTAGGGGTTTTAGGGTTTTTTTAGGGTTTAGGGTTATTTGGGGTTTCTTAGGAGTTAGGGTTAAGGATTTAAATTTTAGGCATTAAGGTTTAACGTTTAGTCCCTAAGGATTAGGTTTTACGATTTAGGGTATAGGGTTAAGGGTTTAAGCTTTAAAGTATAGTGTTGGGTATAGTCCTTAGGGTTTAGGCCCTACGATTTAGTTTTTTTTAGGGTTTATGATTTAGGCCTTAAGGTTTAGGTTTAGAGTTTAGGTCCTACAATTTATGGTTTAAACAAGATGGGGTTTTTAGGCGTTTTTGGGTTTTTAAAAAAAAGGTTTTGTAGGATTTTTAATTGATTTTTAGGCTTAGGGTTTTTTAGGGTTTAGGGCCTAGGGCTTTGGGCTATTTAGGTTTAAGGGGTTGTTAAGGTTTTCTTCAGGGCGTTTTTAGGTTGGTTTAGATTTAGGCCTAAACGTTTAGGGTTTAGGCCCTAAGGTTTAAGATATACAATTTAGCATTTAACGCTTAAGGACTAAGGTGTATGTAGGGTTGGGTATAGTCCTTAAGGTTTAGGCCCTACATTATAGGGTTTGTAGGATTTTTTAGGGTTGAGTATTTACGCCCTAAGGATTAGGGTATAGAGATTAGGTCCTATGGTTTTGAGTTTAAAGTTTAGGGTTTTTTAGGGTTTTTAATGGATATAAGTTTACGGGTTTTAGGTTAAGATATTTATCTTAGGATTTATGTATTTGAGTTCATTAGGTTTAGTAACTTTTAAGGTTTTTTTAGTGTGTGTTTAGGGTTTTTAAGGTTTAGGTTTTTAGAGTTTCTTTTAGGGTTTTAGGGGTTAAGGGTTTCTTAGTATTTTTTTTATGGTTTAGGGTTTCTTAAAGCTTAGGGTTTAGGGTTTAGATTTAAATCCTTAAGGTCTATGGTTTAGGACCTAAGGTTTGGGGTTTACGATTTACGGTTTAGGATTTAAGCCCTCTAATATAGGGTTGAGTATAATCCTTAAGGTTCAGGACCTGCAGTTTAGGGGTTTTTTAGTCTTTAGGATTTAGGCCTTAATGTTTAGGGCATAGAGTTTAGGTCGTATGGTTAAGGGTCTAAAGTTTTGGGTTTTTTTTAGTGTTTTTAGGGCATTTTAGTGTTTCTTTAGGGTTTTTAAGTTGAAGGGTTTTTTATGGTTTATGGTTTACGGC
The DNA here is from genome assembly GCA_036250405.1 of Solanum raphanifolium. Taxonomy (NCBI): domain Eukaryota; kingdom Viridiplantae; phylum Streptophyta; class Magnoliopsida; order Solanales; family Solanaceae; genus Solanum; species Solanum raphanifolium. The sequence goes on along the minus strand of JAJOOE010000562.1, from coordinate 14,664 downwards.
CGTAGATTTAAGTTTTAGGGTTTAGACCCTAAGGTTTTCTAGGTTTTCTTTAGGGTGCTTTTAGGTTTAGCATTTTTAATGGTTTTTTAGGGTTTAGGGTTTCTTAGGGTTTAGGATATCTTGGGGGTTCTTAGAGTTTAGATTTTTTCCTTTAATTTTTAGGGTTTAGGCCCTAATGTTAAGGGTTTACGATTTAGGGATTAGGATTTAATCTCGAAGGTATTGGGTTGGGTATAGTCCTCAAGGTTTAGGTCCTACGGTTTACATGTATTTTATGGTTTAGGAATGAGGACCTAAGGTTTAGGGCATAGAGTTAAGGTCCTACAGTTTAGGGTTTTTTAGGGTTTAACGTTTAAGGGGTTTTCATGTTTAGGTATTTATTGGGGTTTATGGTTTAGGTCATTGGGTACTTTAGGTTTAGTGGTTTTTAAGGTTTTCATTACGGTGTTTTTAGGGTTTTTAGGTTTAGGTTACTTTTAGGTTTTTTTTTTTAGATTTTTGGGGCTTTAAGGGTTTAGGATTATTTAGGATTTTTGTTTTAGGTTTTAGGGTTTCTTTTTGTTCCTTTATGCTTTAGGTTCTCTTAGGGTTTCTTAGGTCTTAGGTATTAGGGTTTCATGTTGTTTCTTAGGGCTTAGGATATAGACTTTAGTCCTTAATCTTTAGTGTTTAGGCCCTAAGATTTAGGGTTTACAATTTAGGATTTAGTGTTTAAGCCCTTAGGTATAGGGTTGGGTATAGTCTTTAAGGTTTAGGCTATTCGATTTAGAGTTTTTTAGGGTTTAAGATTTAGCCCCTAAGGTTTAGTGTATAGAGTTTACGACCTATAGTTGTGCCAGACTTGTCTCCCATTTCCAATATTGATCATCCAGTTATGTCGATAGGCTAGAGTTCCATGGGATGAAAAGAGGGATATAGAGATTACACCCACATCTTCTACCGACATTCGGCGTATAGAGGCCAAGTACACAAGATATGAGGCAGACAGGATGAGAGCAGCCCCGATGGACACATCCCCGGAGGTTAATATTGATACGTTACCTCCAAAGGCGTCCATTCATACTCCGACCACTGGGCCTTCAGTGAAACACCCCGTAACCTTAAGAGGGAAGTTTAACATGTTTTGGAGTTTCCAAGTGTCATCCACGAGGCCACCCACGCCACGTGGTTGGACCCACACCCCGTAGGTGGGCAACATGGGTAGACTCCAAGAGAAAATACCCAAGACATTTGACTTACGGCAGGACCCACTCCCCGTGGGTAGGTCCATGCCTTGTGTATAGGTCTCGTGCGTCTAGGGCCAATTTCCATAGTTGCCGAGCCCAAACCAAGACGGGCTGTAGGTGCACCTACTCCCCGCGGTCGGGGTCTCGTGGATGGGGCAGTAAGGTAGTTTTAGGTGCTTAAGTTTAGGGATACTTTGGGGTTTTCCAGTTTTAATTAATATTAACTAATGTTGTTTTATCCTAATTTAGACTACCTATATAAGGATTTTAGACCACTAAATTAAGTCATTCATCTCATTATTTCTTAAACCCAAATTAATTCCCAAAACTTCATCCTCACAAAAAATTCTCTTTCTAGAAAACTCATAGAAGAAGAAGAAGAAGAAGAAGAAGAAAGTTTGAGCTAGGGTTCAAGGAAGAAGGTTCTTCACATGAAATTCATTAAGATTCATTGATAAGGTATGGTAGCTCTTCACCATGGATAGAATTCATCGATGGAGCCCCTTCAAAATCCAAATTTCAAAGATAGAAATCCCCCAAAGCTAGGGTTGATTCCAATGTGATGGGTTCCTTTCAAAAATGATTGTAATGCTTGAGTTACTTCATATTATGTGTGAATTGATGATTACTTATTGTTTTATGTTGGAATCCCCATGACCCCATGAAGTCCCTATATTTCCCAATTGTGATCTTATGCTGTGGGTTTGTTGATGAAAGAAGAATGTTATGGGATTATGCCTGTAGTGATTGGGTTACTTGAATTATGTGGGTATCCATGTATAATGCTTGAATTCTAGACGTGTTGATTGGAAGTAGGTTTTAACATCAATGAGGTACAGTAAGAGATCATGCTTGTTTTATGAAGTATATTTAAATGTTTTAATGAGACTTTGTGAGTCAAGTGTTATTCATTATGTTGTTGTTGTTGTTGTGGGGTGATTTCAAGGTTATATATTCTCATGAATCCTAGTGAACATTGTTGTAAATGGTTGCTCTCACATGGTAAAGGTTCTAAGGTTGCAAGGCCTTTTCTCACCTAATTGAATCTAAGAGTAAAAGTGATCATGGATGGTGATAGTGGCTCACGCATGCTCTAAAGAGCTATTCTAATGAATTAACTTGGATTGATTGTCAAGGAATTCTTTCTATGAGACTTGAGTTAAGTAAGACTCAACAACTATCTTGTGGGATTTATGCTTAGCACTAAGTGGATATTGTAATGAGACGGAGGTTCACACATTGTTGAGTCCAGGCTTCCAAAATGGGAACTCTCACGTAGTAGAGTGCGGGTTTCCCAATGTATATCTGATGCGATGGAAGCTTTCACCTAGTGGAGTCCGGGTTTCTAGTAGCAATCTATGTATCCCATAACTAAGTGCCCGTAGGATGTTTAGCTAGTGAATCCAACTAAGCTAACAAACCGGTTCTAACTTAGGCTAGACTAACCCTTTTCGGTGAGGGAGTCACCTGATTCCATGTTAAAGCACATGGTATCATGTCGATTAAAGCTATTGCCCATATAAAGTCATGATGAACTAAGACATGATTGAAGAAGCATCTCATAGTATTCAAATGCAATGAACTAAGACATGCTTGATGAAGCATCTCATAGTGTTCAAAATAAAAATGAACTAAGATGTGCTCAAAGAAGTATCTCGAAGTGTTCAATGAAATAAGGAACCAAGATGTTCTTGAGAAGTACCTCATAGCGTTCAAGAGTTTCAAAAGATGATGAATAGGAATGATGGCCTAAAGAGGTTTACTTAGCGTGGGTGAGATTTATGGGGTCTTATTCATGCATTGCACAAGTATTCATTGAGTGTAATTATGAAGTATTTCTCTTATGCTATGATGACTTATGTAGTGACTATGTTTATGACTTATGCATTTCCACTATCTTCATGATGATGTTTAAACTTGGTAAATTGCTTGCTTTCAAATAAAATGTCCCTTTAGAATGTTTTCAATGTTTTTATGCATGGCTATCATACTTAGTGCATTTTTGTGCTAACCCTTATAATTCCTACATTTTCCCCAAGTGTAAGGTCTGTTTCTCGTTGTGATCATTCTAGTGGCTTAAGCTTGGACTTGTGTACAATCCGAGCTTGTTGGTGAGTCCTCATGGTTTGAGGATGACTTTTTCCTATGTTGTAGTTTCTTTCATGTACTTTCCCTTTTCGGACATGTTGTATGGTTTAGGCCCTATTTCATTCAAGTATTATAATAGATGGCTATATTGAGACAAGTCTAGACTTTCTCTTTCTTTTATGAAAATTGTTAAGACATGAAATGTGTTTTACCCTTTATTTTTCTATTCTTATGTTATGATATGCAAAGTGGCTTACATGGAGCCTTTTGGGGTTCTATGTGCCTTGTTACATTAAGGGGGTACCCTTGGGTCGCGACAAACTTGGTAATTAGAGCACGAGGTTTAGAATGATTCTAGGATGATGTCTCATAAGCCACATCTAGTAGAGTCCTGTTCTTGAGTATGAAGCGCACCACACTTACAAATGAGAGGCTACAAGATGTTTAGGAAATTTAACTTCTTCATTACTCTTAAGTCGTGCCTTAGAGTTTACTCTGAAAGATTTCTCTCTCCTAATCCCTCTCTTGTGTCTTTAGGATATGAATACACGAAGGGCTAATGCTAGAAGGATGGAAGATGACAACGTGAAACTAGGAGCTCCTCCTCAAGTTCCCCAAGCTCTGATAGATCCTTTGGTTGAGAATATGATCCATGCGGAGTTTAGGTCTACTATCCAAATGTTGTCTCAAGCGGTAATGGCTCAAGCCAATAGAGAAGTTGTAGCTCCGGTGAATCCTAAAGTAAATTCGGCTGCTTCAAGGTTGAGGGGTTTTGCACAAACGAACCCTCCGAAATTTCATGGTTTCAAAGTGGAAGAGGATCCTTAAAGTCTTATCGACGAGGTATAAAAACTACTTGCTATAATGGGGGTGTCTCCAGAAAAAAACGCAGAGTTAGCCTCCTACCAACTAAAAGATGTGGCTCAAGTGTGGTATGATCAGTGGAAAGGAAAAAAGACCCGTAGGAGCGGGCACGGTAGAATGGAAATTGTTTAAATCGAGATTTCTTGATAGGTTCTTCCCCGTTGAGTTGAGGGAGGCTAAGGTACAAGAGTTCATCAACCATCATCAATGAAGTATGAATGTCAAGGAGTATGCTCTAAAGTTCACCCAACTCTCCAAATATGCTCAAACTATGGTGGCAGACTCAAGGTCTAAGATGAGTGAGTTTATGTTGGGTGTGTCTGACTTTGTTTAAAAAGAGTGTCGTACGACAATGCTCCTCCATGACATGGATATCTCAAGGCTTATGGTGTACGCTCAACAAATTGAGGAATTGAAACTTAGGGAGAAGAATATGGAAGTAATAAGGGCTAGGATCGGTGATTGCAATTTTTCTATTGCTAGATCTGATTGACATGGTAAACCTAGAACTCAACAAAGGCTTTCCAATCAAGTTTCCCCCAATGCTCATAGGCATAACCAAGAGAGAATGTCTAACCCTAAGCCCCAAGGAAAGGGTAATAGTTAATCTTTGTTGCTTAAGACCACTTGCACTAAGTGTGGAAGGAAGAACAATGGTAGGTGCCTAGCCGGCATGGATGGTTACTATGGTTCTGGCAAGAGTGGTCACAAGATGAGAAATTTACTAGTTCTTAAAGCAAGAGAGAGAAAGGCCAAGCAAGTTTCTCTTAGTGGTCCGTACTCCAATGCTCTCGAGCCAAACCGTTTCTATGCACTCTGGTCTAGAGATGATCAAGAGAGCTTTCCGGATGAAGTCACTAGTATGTTTTTCATTTCCAATTAGATGTATATGTCTTATTAGATCCCGGAGCTACTTTTTAGACTTTGATGTTTTTCTAGGTATGAATTGGTTGCATTCCTAGTATGTTGCTATTGATTGAAGAACTCGTGTAGTCAAGCTTTAGTTGCCAATTGAGCCTATCCTAGAATGGGAAGGGAAAATCCTACGTCTAGAGGTTAGTTGTTCCTTATAAGAAGGTTAGAAGAATGATGGGAAAAGGTTGCTTTTACCACCTAGGTAGGGTGAGGGAAATAGATTGTTAGTATTGACCAATTTCAAGGGTTAGTTATTTCTCTAACATTAATTTTCGTTTGAGTTATCACCAATTGAGGGTGAAAAAGGGATGATATTCCAAAGATGGCTTCTAGAACCCGGTATAATTGTTATGAGTTTTTGGTTTTTTCTTTTTGGATTGACTTGAAAGAGTGGTACTTAAGGAATTAGTAGAGGCTTCCTCCCAAGGGGGAAATGGTGTGCTTCGAAAGCAAGGTTGTTGAGTGTCCCTAATATTCATGATTTGGGTTCTACTTGAATTTTACATCCATGGAGGGTGTAATGAGGTTTTCTATGAAAGGGGAGATTAGTCCCCATTTTATAGGCCCATATAAGTTCTTGGGAGGCTGAGGCCGATTTATGTCCCGATGTCCTCATCTCTTTCCTTTTACTCCTACTCTAGCTTGAGACAAAGAGTTCCCGTTGGCTTGTTTTATGTTTTGGAGTCATGAGTGTTTTATGTGTTCCATGATCTCCTTAAGTTAAGCATGTTCATGAAAGCTTATGTTTTTGAAAGAAAATGAATTATATGATTGTTGTTCCTCATGTTGTTGTGCATTAAATATGAACTGCCTATAAGCTTCATGAGATGAATTGTTAAGCATGCTTTAGTTATTATTTTTTACATTAGAATGCATATTTATTCCTTGAGATTGTGTTCAGCATGATTGTAGTTTGGAGACGATATTTCCCCCTATGAATATGAGAAATGTTGAGTTTCATGCATAATGGGTTGTTAGATGTAGTTCCTATTTCATTTTAATGCATTGATTATGTTTAAGTTGGACTTGATGTTTCCTCCTTTGAATTGTGCATTATTTTGATGTTGCATCCATATTGGGTTGCTAGTCTAGAGTCGTGACCTTTTGAAGTGCGTATCAACATTATTCGAGGATGAATGATCCCAAGGGGGAGATATTGTAACTCTCCGTGGACTTAAGAAGGAAGTTTAGCATGTTTTGGAGTTTCCAAGTGTAACCTACTCCACGTGGTTGTACCCAAGCCCCGCAGGTGGGCAACGTGGGCAGCGTGGGTGGACACCAAGAGAAACCGCCCAAGACATTTGACCTACGGCAGGACCCACGCCCTGTGGGTGGGTCCACACCTCGTGGATAGGTCTCGTGGGTCAAGGGCCAATTTCAAGAGTTGCAGACCCCAAACCACGCCAAATGAGGATAAGCCATAGGTCCACCTACTCCCCGTGGTCGGGGTCTCGTGGATGGGGCAGTGAGGTAGTTTTAGGTGGTTAAGTTGAGGGGTACTTTGGGGTTTTTTGGTTATAATAAATAATATGCGATGTAGTTTAAGACTAATTTAGACCACCTATATATGTACCACTAAATTAAGTCATTCATATCATTATTTTTAAAACACAAATCAATTCCCAAAACTTCATCCTCACCAAAAATTATATCTGTAGAACACTCAAAGAAGAAAAAGAAGAAGAAAGTTAGATCTAGGGTTCAAGGAACAAGGTTATTCACATCAAATTCATTGGGATTCATTGATAAGGTATGGTAGCTCTTCATCCATGGATATAATTCATCCATGGAGCCCCTTCAAAATCCAAATTTCAAAGATAAAAATCCCCAAAAGCTAGGGTTGATTCCAATGTCATGGGTTCCTTTAAAAAATGATTATAATACTTGAGTTACTTTATATTGTGTATGAATTGATGATTACTTATGGTTTTATGTTGGAATCCCCAAGAACCCATGAAATCCCCATATTTCCCAATTATGATCTTATTGTGTGGGTTTGTTGATTAAAGAAAAATGTTATGGGATTATGCATGTAGTGATTGGGTTACTTGAATTATGTTGATATCCATGTCTAATGCTTGAATTCTAGATGTGTTGATTGGAATTATGGTTTAACATCAAGGAGGTAAAGTATGAGATCATGCTTGGTTTATGAAGTTTATGTAAATTCTTTAATGATCCTTTGAGAGTGAAGTGTTATTCATTATGTTGTTGTTTTTGTTGTGGGCTGATTGATAGGTTATTCTCATGAAGCCTAGTGAACATTGTTGGGAAAGGTTGTTCTCACATGGTAAAGGTTCTAAGGTTGAATGGCCTTTTCTCACCTAATTGAATCTGAGAGTAAAATTGATCATGGATGGTGATAGTTGCTCAGCACGGTCAAAAGAGCTATTCTAATGAATTAACTTGGATTGACTGTCAAGGACATATTTCCATGAGACTTGAGTTAAGTAAGACGCAACAACTATCTTGTGGGATTTATGCTTAGCACTGAGTGGATATTGAAATGAGACGGAGGCTCACACATATTTTAGTCTGGGCTTCCAAAATGGGAACTCTCACCTAGTACAGTCCGGGTTTCCCAAAGTATGTCTCATCAGATGGAGGACTTCACCTAGTGGAGTCCGGGTTTCTAGTAGAAATCTTTGTATCCCATAACAATGTGCCCCGTAGGATGTTAAGCTTGTGGAACCAACTAAGCTAACAAACCGGTTCTACCTTAGGCAAGTAGACCAACTCTTATCGGTGAGAGAATCACCGAATTCCATGTTAAAGCACATGGTCTCATGTCAGTTAAGGCTATTTCCATGAACTAACACATGCTTAAAGAAGCATGTCATAGTGTTAAAATGCTATGAACTAAGACATGCTTGAAGAAGCAAGTCATAGTGTTCAAAATAATAATAAACTAAGATGTGCTCAAAGTATCTCGAAGTGTTTAAAGAAATAAGGAACCAAGATGTGCTTGAGAAGTACCTCATAGTGTTCAAGAGTTCCAAAGATGATGAATAGGAATGATGGCCTAAAGAGGTTGACTTAGCATGGGTGAGATTTATGGGATCTTATTCTTGCATTGCACAAGTATGCTTTGAGGGTAATTATGAAGTCTTTCTCTTATGTTATGATGACTTATGTAGTGACTATGTTTATAACTTATGCTTTTCCACTATCTTCAAGATGATGTTTAAACTTGGTAAATTGCATGGTTTCAAATAATATGTCCCTTTTAGCATGTTTTCAATATTTTTATGCATGGCTATCATACTTAGTGCATTTTTGTGCTAACCCCTACTTTTCCAACATTTTTCCCAAGTGTAGGTTCCAGTTCTCAAGGTGATCCTTCTAGTGGCTAAAACATAGACTTTGGTTCCTTCCGAGTTTGTTGGTGAGTCAGCACGGTTCGAGGACGACTTTTTCCTATGTTGTAGTTTCTTTCATGTACTTTCCCTTTTCGGACATGTTGTATGGGCTAGGCCCTATTTCAGTCAAGTATTGTAATATTTGACTATATTGAGACAAGTATAGACTTCCGCTTTCTTTTATGAAAATATTTTAAACTTTAAATGTGTTTTACTCTTTGTTGTTTTGTTCTTATGTTATGATATGCTAAGTGTCTTACATGGAGCCTTTCGGGGTTCTATGTGCTTTGTTACATCTAGGTGGTACCCCTATGGCGTGACAGTTAGATTCTACTAGCTCTACTCATTCGGAGGCCACAAGTACTTTTGTTGCTCCCCCGCCACCTATATTTGTTGCTTGTACTTCTGGTTCTAGGCCTCCGATTAACCAGGCGATGTTGTATAATTTGGGACATTTGTCCCAATCTGCCAATATGCGTGCCTCCCGGCTAGAGGCCGCAATTTCAGGGATGATTGAGAGAGCAATTGTTGCTGATTTGACACCTCTCAGAGCTTCGATTGATGCCCTTACGGTTAGAGTAGAGGTGTGTGAGAGAGGGAAGGGAGCCACTAATGCGGTGACAACCATTTTGATGTTTGCATAATCAAGACACAACTTCCGATTCAAGTGTCTACGATCGTACAATAGTTTAGGAACCCAACAAAGGGTTGGGATCGTTCCCAAGGGAGTGGTTTTGAAAATTAATAAAAAAATAAAATTTAGTTCTAACTAGTCATAGCTAAAGAATTCACGATTAAAAACATTGTAAATTAAAGGGGGACACAAGAGTGTCAATTAACAACGGAGGGTTTTGTCACAAGTAAGTAAAACCAACAAAATAAACAAGGATTTCTAAGTAATGAGAGGGGATCCTTGGGATGTGACGGGAATACGGGTTAATCTACATTATTCAGTACATGCTTTCGATAGAATACTCATAGAATAATTGTGACTAGGCAAAACTTTAAGGGTGGATAAGCTCTCTTTCTAGGAACTTACCCCATTTCAAATGCGTTCCTCTCGGACACCCACTTACCGGATGAAGACCAGCCTACTCACTCTTTCGAGCTGCGTGTGTGGGAATGAGACTAGGATTGACTCTCTCGAGCTAAACCTCATGTCGACCCACTCCCACTGGCCATCAATTTAGTAGTTTTAGTTTTACGACCTCTCTCTCGAGCAAATAAAAAATACATAAATAAACTTGTATTTGTAATTACAAATTCATTAAATTGATCCACAACTACTAAACAAAATACAATCAAACTACGATTAAACTATCAGCAAGCAAGACCCAACAATTAGCTTAACCCATATTGGCTAAATCACACCCCAAGAATTGGGGTTTTTAGCCACACATGTATAAGAGATAAAATTTATACCAAATTGAGCTCACATTCCGCTGGGTATGAAGATTTAAGTCTTGATACAAGCCAAAATTGAAGAATCCAGGAGACCCATATCCAAATCTTGAAGATGAAACCCTTTGGATATTCAAGTCTTCAAAACCCTCTCAAACTTAGAGCAAAAATATCAAAAAGTACTATTCTATATGAAAATTATAATAATTGTTCGACACCTAAAGCTACAACTCTAACTAGTATTTAAATTTTCACAGATTTGTGGTGCAGCGGATCATTTGGCGTAGTTAGTCGAAATCGCTGATCAACTCGGTGATTCGCCCTTTTGTGTAGTTCATCGCCGTCTTGCACCAACCTTTAGCATCGTCGTGCTCTGGGTCATTGGGCGACATAGTACTGCTTTGCGGAACTTCTCGGCAATGCACTAACTGCTCCCTTTTTCCACCGACTTGATCCTTTCCTTCAGGGCTCAGCACACTAGAACAAAAGGCGAAGTAAGACCCTTCGGCAACTCGCTAAGTGGACTCGCCGATCCTCTGACCTTCATTTCTTCGTTCTTTTAAGCCTTTTGGTTCCTTTTTGTGACGTAGTGTCCATGCTTTCTTTCAAACTTCAAATACCTGAAACTTAATGGTTTTCATCAGATATTGAGATAAAATAAGCATTTGAGGACACAATTTCTTTTGAAATATAGCCCTAAATGAGTCTAATTTGTGGACTCATCAACACTCCAACTTAAACTTTTGCTTGTCCTCAAGTAAAACTCAAGTTCAACAATTCAACAAGGATATCTCAAACAGTGTTATACAAGACTCAATTATGAATGTACACAAGAAGACTTAAGTTATTTATTCAAGGATCAATTGTGTACTCAAAGATTCAAGTTGTGACACACCATTACGAAAGATTCTCAAGCTCGCAATACTTGCTTCAAATGCAGGTTCAAGCTCAACAAAAGCCTTCGAATGCCCTCACACAAATGATGATTCCATTTTCACACGCAAAGGTATAATCAATTTAAAGTCCAGGAATCAGATACAACGCTCACACTCACAAAGATGAACACAATGCATGCTTTCACCAATAGGTTTGCCCGTATTTTCTAATCAACATTTGTTTCGACTTTCTCAAGATCACAAAGGTCATAACAAGGCTTGTAATGGGTTTGAGTGCAAAGGTATGGTCATTTAGGCTCAGTGACTTTATCCTTATGAAATGTGGTGCTCTCAACAGTTTCTTTCTTTTTCCTTTATCATTTTCATTAGTGCATCATATGTTATCCTATTATTCGCTTCCCATGGATTGTTCAGAACCCTATTTCTTTGGTACTTTATTCCACAACTCTTTTTTTTATATATATGGAAGGGTTCCATTTCTCAACACCATGGGTTAAAGGAGACTTTCCTTGCACTTCTTGACTTTCCCTTTCCTTTTTCAACACATCCCCAACTTAGGCTTTTTGCCTAAGTTGGCCATTCAATTAACCACAGTTTAAGAGGATTATAGGTAATGGATTAAGAAAGGTCTAGTTTTCATCAAGTTTCTTTCAAAGAAGGGTGAGGCTTAAAGGATGTTCAAGAGAGAATCACACGCTCACATGGTAGGTCACAAAAAAGGTATATGTCAAATTGGTTCACACTCTTCAAAGTTGCCTAAGATCATATCAACAGAAAGTCTTACTTAGTCAACCGGACCAACAGGGCAAATTCTAGATGTTGTCATGCATGGTTCCAGGTAAACTTATCACACAAGGCATCGACACTTAAATCAAACAAGACTCCACACTTTCGCTACTATGCAACAAACATTACAAGAGAATCGATTTGATAAATGGCTAATCAGAACCAGATGCAAAGAGTTCACATATTGTCTATGAAAGTTCATTTGGCCTCATTGTAGCCGTACATTCATGTTCGTTCGATTGTAAGCACTAATCAAGTCATTGGTATTGATCGAAACCGAGACTCAAATTTGCCAAGGAACAGCCACTTTCAACACTCAATTTTTTTCGAAAGAGTCAAATGCATTTTGCAATTTAAAAATAAAAGGAGCTACAAGCTCAAACATACACAAAATTTAAATTTTAAATAGAACAACACAAATATATATACACGAAACACGAACAAAAGTAGCACACAGAAGGTGTAGGCCTCACCCCTCCACAAATAAAAACAATTTGTCCTCAAATGAAAATAAAAGTATCCAAAAAGTAAAAGTATATAAGACAGATAGGAAGGTAAGGAAACGTCCTATCCATGTAGTCTCTCCATCTGTCGGGGTCTCAGTGTCGAATGTAGCAATCTGAATATGGGCATCAATGCCTGGAGTAGCCTCAAGAGGAATAGCAGTGCCAGGTTTGCTAGGAGCTGTTCTAGACGTCTGAGTCAGCGGTGTCTGGATCGCCGGCTGCACAACTATCCCCACAAGATCTGGCAAATCTCTATATATGCTCTCTTCTAGGTTCTCTACCATCTCCTCCTCAGGTGCTGCTAGTAGCTCCTCATCTGTCCCTACATCTTAATCATCATCTGCTGTGCCACCCCTCTATACATCTCCGGCGGTAGCCGACGGGATCCCCAAGGTCTCAGGAGCGTTTAGGTTGTCTGCCCTCTTTATTAATGAACCAAAGTCGGTAGACTTTTAGATAGTCTACATCCTTCCTCAGATCTGCTACTTCAACTTTTAAAGGCGGGACCTTAGAAGACTTCCTTTGTCTACTTTCACAAGCTGTGACTCTCACCGTCAAAGCATCAACAAAAGTCTGAAGTGGAGTGAGTGCAACAAGTATGACGCTCTCGATCATCCCTGGAATGGACCTCTCGAGTAGAGCCGCTCGTGTATCAACTGATTGGGCTAAACTCCCCATCTTCAAGATCATGGCATGAGTAATCCTGGCAGGCTGGGAGGATGATGAAACACCTGGGACCTGCGAAGAAGAGGAAGGGGTAGATGTACCTTAAGGCATATAAGCCGGAGTAGGCGAGGATGCCTCTACTGGTAATGAGTCAACATTGACCTCTGGAGAAGTGTCTGTTGAAGCTGTTCTCCTCCTGTCAACCTCTTCTCATGTGAACTCGGCGTCAATATACCGGATATCGGTGGCAAAAGATGGGGTGACCTCAACATCCCTCGTAGTGTCACGAGGTACTCCAGCTCCCTGGCACAACCCAGTGACCAGAATTGGAAAAGGCAGAGACGTCAGCTTCTGTTTGGCTCTCAAGGCCATCTCTTGTGAAATCAGCATCCCGAGGTCAATATGCCTCCTGGCTATGATAGAACCGATAACCAAATTTGGACTCGTTATGGGATGGCATAATAGTGTTTTTGATGAAGCCAAGCCAGAACCTGACAGTAATTTTCAAGTCCATCTTCTCAATAGGAGCCCCTGCATCCATCCACCTCGGGGTGGTGTTAGAAATCATCGAAGCTAACCAACCCTTAAATAATCTAGGGACTGAACAATAGGTAACCCCTCTTAAGGAAGTACCGAGTGTAGTGGTCTACCCAACACACTATTAATATTCTCGTTGTGGCACTCAACTGTCTTGCCTCTGACCATGACCGACTTCACCGGTCTAAACTCACTTTCCATCTTCTTGTTCTTGGGCAGCAACTCACCATAGGCTGTGTAAAATTCCCTAACCCAGGAAGGAATGTAAGGGCCTCGAGGTCTTGTGAACTGCTCGAACTGATGGCAGCGGAGGGTGTCCATAACATCGGGATATTTACCTTCTATGCCCTCCACAGATATAAGTTGTTCTTCTATGATAGTTCGTACCCCTTCAACTTTTAACATGTTTAGCAGTCTAGCTGGAGGAACGATAGGGAGTGCAGGAGTCACTAGGGTGCCTGAGCTAGCACTGCATCTACTTCAAGAGGAGCTACAGCTGATGAAACTCTGGTGGGTGTGGGTTGAGGTGTATCTCAGAGACTATTCTATTGGTGAATCAAAGGTTGATAACCTTTAGGCTCAGACCACTCAACTTGGGTCTCAATAGCAACTCCTTTCTTTGTAATATGTTTCTTCCTTTTTCCTTTGTCTCCTGGTGGGAGTTCTTCTCTCTCTCTTTGGAGGATTTGAACCCCCTTTGTTTATATTGATTCACTTTGCTGCTTTCTTGGGTGGCATGTATTTATTTGTACGCACCATATCTGCAAAAGATTGGGAAGATTTAGGAGAAAAATTAAATTAAAGCACAAGCAATCTACTGCAGGGAGACTCGCCGAAAAGATTGGCTTCAAATTATAACAAGTCGGTGATGGGAAGGTCTTTTCGGTGAATCGCCGACTACTTTCGGCGAGCATGGGTTTGTCCGCTGAAAGTTACAGTGCATTAGGGGGTCAGAATAGCATACAAAGGGCGATCAAGAGTACTTTCGGTGACCCATGGCTTCTCACCGAAAGTTACAGACTCAAACATCTAATTTGACATGATATTAAGGGCAAGATGAAGACATTGGGCGAACCGCAGAACGATTTGGTTATATAAACCCAGCTCGCCAAAAGGCTCAACGTTCCCATTTTCAATCCAACTTCTCGAATTCAATCCCACAAACCCTGAAAACAAAATCAAAGCATGCACTAATGAAATTCAAACAAGACCCGCACTACCTATTGCCCCGGGATACTCAGATTTTTCCCAAATTTGACTAATTTGGCCATTTGACGATATTTGCTCTTAAGAGTGGTGTCACCCGCTCTATCTTTGAGAAATTTTTTGACATTTAGCGCAAACGTGGGTAACTTAAACTTCACCCAGTCAATCTAATGGCATGCAATCACAACCCAATTCATTAAAAGGCACAAAAATT
>JAJOOE010000561.1:0-54496 GCA_036250405.1 Solanum raphanifolium | reverse complement strand
CTATGACACTATATATACAACGTCTATATCACTCCTTATTTATATAAAAAGATCAAGATAACGATATGTAAGACGTTAAATATGTTCAATTTTCATTTAGATCGAAATAAATGGTTATGTCCTCCTCCTTTAATTATTAATATATAACAAGGTCGAAATCAACGTCAAACCTCCATCACCACAAACTTGAAAATAAAAAATATCACCTCTCACCCTCCACCCCCCACCCCCCCACTCTCATTGGGGAATAATTAAGAATTGTAAATTATCTAAACTCTAAAGATGGACTCAATAAGCAATCTTTTTTTGGTTTTATCATTGACCAAAAGCAAAAGATAAAGCAAATACGTGACTTTATAAAGTGGCATTATACAAACATTATTATTATTATTAATTAAATCTTCCTATGAAAGTGACTCCCAATAATGCCAAACCTTGCTGATTAGTTTGCATTGGAAAAATCAAACCACCAAAATTATTATGATCAGACTTCGCTACGACAATCATTTTTTATATATAACAATATCTAACTGAGTCATAAATCTATTAAAAATATTGTTTTTTACCTTCACACGATAGGAATAAGGTCTCTGTAGACAGCACCCTCTACATATCTCATTTGTGTATGATGTTATTGTATAATTATAACAAACATTATTGTTATAAAAAGGTTTATTGGTGGTATATTATATGCCACATAATTTGCTTTCATGCAACGTAACCTTAAAAAGATATTTATTTTCCTATGATAAATAATTTTTAATTATTATCATCCTTTCATTATCAAAACATTGTAGGGTATGTTTGGCAAGTTGCATGGCCAAATTTTCAAGTAATGGATTAGAATGCCACATTTGTAAACATGGACAATCAATTGGTTCAACTTATCCATATTAGTTGGATTGGGGCCCATTATAAAGGCCCATTTTTTCTTTAAGAAAAAAAATTAAAACGTTTTCCAAAGTGTTTACTTCTTTTTTCGATTTTATTCGATTTAAATTAGTTAAGATTTATTTTTGAGAACCTCGAAACTATGTTTTTATGGTTGTACATTCCTTCTTTAGCTTTGCCTTTGGATTTGTCAACCAACCTGGTATGTTCAAATGAGGACACGATTCTTCAAGATAGAGGTTTCAGCTATCGTTAGAATTCAAGGGCGTTTGAAGTAATTTTCTCGCTTTGTTGAATTCTTATGCCAATGTTTATGAGATTTTTCAAAATTAGTGGTCGAGAAGACCATCACTTTTTTTCTTTTTTGGGGCTCGGATTGATATTGACCATGGTAGTGATGCCCTAGAGCTCAGGTATCGAGCCGAGGCACCGATCATAAAAGTAATAAAGGAACATTAAATGCAATTCTAGAAGGAAATTTTCGCAAAAATATGAATCATGACAATAAAAGTGAAGTATTCTAGACAAGTTTCCACTAAGATGACGAGGAAATTGACTTATGAATATAGATATATAGAAAATTGAAGGAACGTAAATGCCATCTTCACGTAAGCTTTAAAAATTTATTAGTATGGCACTTTCATAATAGAATTGTATTATTCCTTTATTTATTTATATATCGACTTGTCGTTTGCTTTTTCAAATTCTATCTAGATTTCTCTCCTCCTATTCTTTATTCTTTGAGAAAAGAACCCACGGAAGGGGCTGATTTGCGGATGAGGAATTAGCCTATTGACTCGCTTTCATCCTTCCCATTCATAGATCAAGGGAAACTCTTTTTAGTAAGTGTTAAATTCCAATAACCAATAAAAGGGCTAGTTCATTAGTTCATAATTTATAACTAACTTGAATATTTTTTTATTTTTTTACTCAATTTTAGAAAAAATAAAAGAATAAATAAAAAGAGGAGCGAAGTGCTACAAAAAGAACTTTGTTCGATTTTTTTAGTCTATCTATAAGAGGAGCGGCATGCTTAACACATGCAAGTCGGACGGGAAATAAGGGACATGGTGTTTTCAGTGACGGACGGGTGAGTAACGCGTAAGAACCTGCCCTTGGGAGGGGAACAACAACTGAAAACGATTGTTAATACCCCATAGGCCGAGGAGCAAAAGGAGGAATCTGCTCGAGGAAGAGGGCTCGCGTTTGATTAACTAGTTGGTGAGACAATAGCTTACCAAGATGATGATCAGTAAGCCACACTGAGATTGAGACACGGCCCAGATTCTCTATATATATATATCAATGAATTTCTTAACTAATTCTTTGATTGTTTTTGTAGTGATCTATATATTCAAAGTTTCACACAAATTACATACCTTATCTTAAATGTCACACTGCAAATTTTAATAATTTTTTCAATTAAAATTTGATTTTTTTTCTTTTTGAAATTTTGTTAGGACTAATTTTCAATCAGTCTATTCCAATTTCCACACCTGCCATCCTTATCTTAAATGCCACACTACAAATTTCATAGAATATTTTTTTCAATGACTTGGATCCTACAACTTAAATAAAATTAGCGATATATTTTTAATTTTTAGTGATAGAAGTTGCCTGTCGTTAATTATTATTATTATTATTATTATTATTGGGTTAGTGATTATTATATTAGTCTCTTTCAAGTAGTTAATCAGGTAACCTGTCAAGTCAAAATAATAATAATAATGCTGCAGTTGGATAATATAATAATTTGCATCAAGAATTGGTTGTGATGTTGAAGTTATTATTAGACACATAAATCACAATAATAATGATTTTGAAAATGACTTATTCTTCAAACATTAACTAATTTAGTTTTAGGTCTAACTAATCTAAGCTCTAACAAAAATTAATTGCTTAAAAATCAAATTACTTACAAAGGATAATATAACATTTTTAGTCCCTTAGTTATAGATAAATTATTATGTTAAGTTTTATTTAATTGAAGTATACACTTTTGACGGTAATTATTAATTGTTTTGCCACTTAATTACTCATGTTATTCGATAGCTTTTTTTGTATATTACTCTATATTTAACCGTAATCGAGTTCTAAAAGTAGTCAAAACACATATTTTAATTAATTAAACGTTAAATATATTGAGTCATGTATCATGATGACAAAAATTAGGAATTTAGCTAAAATTGAGGAACCAAAGTACTATTTTCCCTATTTAATTAAAATGAAAAAAAAAAGTGATCTATAAAAGGTGTAGCTAAACCTCTATATTGGTAGACATTTAATTTAATTATAGAACATAATTTAAAAATTTTTTTAAAAAAGTAATTATTGGGCATCTTGATCAGTATTTGTTCAACTACTACCAACTCTTTGAATTTTTTGTCTGTCTTTTGAAGTTTTCACACAAATTTTCTTCATTTTTGCCAACCCTATGTTATTAAATTTTTCTTAACCAATATATCATTAGCATTTGAGATTAATTTCTGATGGGAGAAGTGGATATGGACATAAGTAATTCTCTGTCTCTGGTAAAGTACGTAATTCAATATTAACGATCGATTGATAATCCAACGAAAGATATTTTATCTAATAAGACTGGTACTTTGGATCTTGCTTAGATAAAAGGGATAAGGGTCTGAAAAATATCTCAACTTTGGTCGAATTTGCTATTGCGATACTAAACTTTCATGAGGACCCATTACCTCTCTAGACTATTTAATACCGTATTTTAAGCATATATATTTGCCCACGTGGACATAAAAAATAATGCAAAATTATAAATAGTAATGTGTCCACGTTGGCACATATATACCTTTAAAATACACTATTAAATAGTTCAGGGGGTAAAAAATACGGTATTAAATAGTCTAGGGAGGTAATATGTCCTCATGAAAGTTTAGTATCGCAACAGCAAATCCGATCAAAGTTTGGTATTTTTCAGACCCTTATCCCTAGATAAAATGGAAGATATTGTCAAATAACATAAGTATGTATTGTTCATGAATATTTTAGAAATATTTTGCTATCGTTAAGACAATTAAATCAACTTTCATACGAGCTTCAGACGGTTCATTCATAAGGATGTAAATTAGGACCACTTTTAGTTATGTAATATTTCTCAAAACATAATTTTCATGTCTGGTAATTGTGTATTTTTTTGAGATAATTGCTTAGAAAATATTTTTTTATTTATATTATTATTATTTTTTCGTGCAGTTTATAAAAAGATTTAGATCACAACTTAGAAACTCATTTTGAGTAAACTGGAGATTTTATAAGAAAATGTTAAATTAAGGTCTAAAATTTTATAAATTATTAGAAGACGCAAGGTGACCGTTTAATATTTTATCTGTAAAATTGATCTCAAGAGCAACATTTTGATCTAGGTTTAATGTTGTTTAGAAAGGTAATTTCTAAAATTCTATGTTTGCAAAATATTTAAAAATAGGACAAAATTTAAATAGTGGGTTAAAAGGGGTGGGACACTAGCTTCAAATCGAAATTAGTAGCGAAATAATTTTTTTTAAGGTAATTCCAAAATATATTCTAGAATGTTAAATTTGCAGGTTGAAAATTTAACCATAACCTAAAATAAATTTTGAATATCTCTTTATAATAACTTTATTTGTTTGAATTTTTTTTGGTTATTATAATAAGACGTTGTTCAATAAAATTAATAATATACCAAATATTGCTCGAGGGGTGAAATCTAAAAAGAATGAATATATGCAAAATTACAAACTTTATTTCTATTTTTATTTGTCTGAATATTTTTTACTACAATAGTAAACTATTATTATAAATATATATAATAACTACTATAGAAGGTGTGATTATAAACAAGATTCACTAATTTATCTCTCTATGTATATAAAGAAATATTATTTGTGTATTATAATTTTACGAGGAAGAAAAAGAAAAATTGAATTCCTTTTGATATTGATTGAAAAAAGTACAAGCCAAATAACAATTGCTTATTGTTACTTATTGAATAAAGACAAAATATATTGTTATATACTTATTGAATATAGAAAAATTTCTAAAATTGATCATAAGTTAAATTTCAAGAATTTTCTTATTTTGAAAATTATTTTTACTTATTGAATATAGAAAGATTTCTAAAATTGACCATAAGTTAAATTTCAAGAATTTGCTTATTTTGAAAATTATTTTTGGAGAATAGTTGTATTTGGTTAATCAATTTTAAAAAATATTTTTATCAATATTAATATATTAATTTGTACGTAATCAAGATTTCAAAAGTACTTCCGCATAAAGCTATTTATTTTAGCTTCTGAAAAACAAATTTTAGTTGTTACTCAAAAGCATTTGTTTTGCTCAATATGGACAAACACTCCATTAGAATATTATTTACGAACCTACATAATATATATATTATTGTATTAAGAATAATTGTACGCTAATTATTATCGTCGTAAAGATTAACCTAAATTAAAAGCAATTTTACTATGATTTTATAGTCAACTAGGTTTATAAGACATTACCTCGTAAAATATGAGGTCTTATACTTGCAAATTCTTATACGCTTCATTCTTGATGTTTTGACCTGATAGATGATATTGAAAATCTTTCACAATGTTACGTACCCAAAAGATCAACAAATCCCAACAAAAGTTGTGCATAGTCAGCACATATTTAAATTTTAGTCACAATTTTAGGATAAGAAATTCCAAAAGCAATTCTATAAATATTTTTTAATGCAACACGTTGCAAAATATGAATCACTAATTTTTTGATTAAATACTTTGCATATTTAGTGGTATTGATTAAAAATCTTTGCGTAACAAAGACAAAAGCTATAGCCACCTCAAAATTTATTATTATCTTTACGTAAAACTTCCCGCTTTTCAAAATTCAAAATATATCGGATAGGAATTTTTTTTGTTTTTCGAAATAAAATTTAAATATATTTGAAATTTACATTAAGTTAGTATTAATTATAACAATTAATGATTTAAGATATTTAAAAAATATATATATAAAAAATTTTAACTCGGAAAATTCAAACACTATTTATAAATTGAGACAGAAGGAGTAAGAAGTTTTGAGTAAACATTTGTAAAGAGGGAAAAAGACATTTTGTGGTTACGTAATGGGTAATTAGTTTCAAGAAACAACTTTTGCATGGTCATTTTCATGAGAAGCCTATCCAAAAACTTTATTTTTGCAACTGTTGTTGCAATCATTTGTGTCTAGAGCGCGAAACCCGATTAAAAATTTAAGCTCTGATTAATTTTGTCTCTAAAAGTTTTAGCACTAAATTCAGTGTTGTTAAAATTTTTAGTTAATTTTTACATATAAATTTATAATCCGTATAGAAAGTATAGGATTCATGTGAACATCATGCCTATATATCTCCTGAATGTAGATGGTTGAGCTTGGCTCTGTTTGTCTGTTGTGTTGTGTGAGTCTCAGGATACCTCCAAGCAAGCGAAGTTATTCAGGGTAATCGCCCCCCATGTCATCGTTTCCATGCTCTATGACAACGATAGAGAACTTATTGAATTATTGTGAACAGAATAAATGGGGCGCGCTTTCGAAGAATCGTCTTATTGAACATTATGTGCATTTGGTAGTCTAAAATGTTTGGGCTTAGAACCCGCCTTCTACGTAAGCCCACCTTTTGGTAGGCCCAATAGTTACCCTTCTAAAAGGACATTGGGCTTCAATGAACCAATCCATTTATCTTACATGACAAAAACCTTTTTCTTTTTGAGTAAATTTTAGGAATAGCAAAAATAAAAATCATATTAGCGCTCTATAGCAATAGTTTTGCTATTTCCGCTCCATAGCAAACATAATTTTGCTATGGAGCATCTGGTTCGTATAAATCACAGCGATTTGTATGAAAATTGCATTTGTATATGTATATGTTCTCTGAGTTAGGCTAGAGTGGAGAGCGAGATTAGGAGAGACGTGAGAGAGAGAGGGAAGAGAGTGGAGAAAAGTGAATTGTATATGTATATCAGTTAGATAATTGTATACATGTAACTACTATGTATATGTATCAATGATTGTGTTTGTATATCTGCATAAATTTGAATTTATATACAATTGAATCGAGTTAAAACATTTGTATTTGTATATCAAATCTCTCTCTCATTTTATACAAGCACAAATTATACATTGTATTTTGTATAATTTGTGTTTGTATAAAACGAAAAAGAGAGAAAGGCAAAAGAGAACTGGGCAAGAGAAAATTTGTATAATTATAAGTGTATATGATGGAGAGAGATATATACGTATTTGTATATACAATTCTCTCTCGCTTTATACAAACACAAACACAATTGATACATTTGTGTTTGTATAAAGTGAGAGAGGCGAGCGAGAGATGACGGAAAAGAGGAGAGTGGCGAGCGAGATTCCAGAGAGTGGTGAGCAAGATTCAGGGGAGAGAGGCGAATGGCAAGAAGTTTGCTGCGAGTTGGAATTAAATAAAACTGTAGCTATAATATTTATTCTGAATTAATAGTTTGCTATAATACACATTTTTCCCTAAATTAAATATATTTGTAAGAAAAGAAAAAGCTGCCCCATACTAATTCCAATATTTTCTGATACAATTATCCCCTTTGAGCCCATGAATTGGATACCCTGCCACTGCCGCCATATAACTTTATCTATCAGAAAGGCTGAGTACTAAAAAGGATGAAAAGTGCTTAATTTAAATCTGATCGATTTAATATTTAAATTTTTAGCAAAATCTTTAATGTTTTAGCAAAATCATAATACTTTTAAAATTACTAATTCAAAATTCCGTATTCATAAAAGAATGGCAGGGTTCACTTGAAATTGCTGAACTAATGACGAAGCCATAGGTTCAATTAAGTTCACTTGGTCAAAATTTATATTGTGGAAGGAGCAAAGGCGAAGCTAGAGTATGACTTACAAATTTAGGAGAAAGTAATAGTTTTGATTTCAATTTTGTATTGATTTTAAGAAATTTACTCAATGTGTACAAAATAGTAATTTGAAACCTAATAACAATAACCTACCAATGTAATCTCAGAAATAGGATTTGGAGAGGGTGATATGTAGATAACTTTATCCCTATCTTGTGAAGGTAGAGATGTTGTTTTCGATAAACCATCGGCTCAAGTAAAGTATATCAAAATTAGTAAGAAAAGAAATATAATAGTGAAGAAATTATGCATATAGAAAATAATGGAGAAAAAGATAGTAACAACGACAAATAAGAAGATAATTGAAGTAGAGGAAACAATATATAATAATATAGGAAAGGAAACTCGATTGCTTACTAATCTTCTACTCTAATTCCCGACTTTCATATCCTTCTATCCAGGGTAATGTTCTTGGTAAATGTAAGTGTGACATGTCTTATATATCTAACCACCTCTCCTCAATACTTCTTTGATCTACCTATACCTCTCCTAAAACCCACCATAGCCAACACCTCACACCACCTCATTTAGATATATATGTATACATCCCCTCTTCACATATTCGAGCCATCTCAATCTCGCCTTCCTCATCTAATCCATACGGAGGGCACTCCTACCATATAATCCTCAACTTAAAAAGATTAAACTGTTGAAACCAATAAGCTTTAAATCCTGACTTTGCATATATATTTGTGAAATCCCCTTAAAACAAAGTAATCTTGTAATTAATGTAGCAACAAAAGAGGTTGATTCAAGATTTGAATTTGATTATATTTTTACCTTCAAGAAATTTTTTAATTTTACCCACATTTTATACAAAAAAGTAAAAATTTTCCGATGAATGAATGCCCCATAACACCGCTTTCCCACCATGCATCCATCACTTCCACTATTGTCAATATTCAAGATTGCTTCAAATCACAAATTTTTAAATTCCAAATCATTGTTAGTAGAATTTCTGACTCAGCTATGATCGTATCGAAACCATACTCCATATAATATTTGTGTGGGGACACGAGAAAAAAACTTAAAAGGGGACCTTTAATTTTTTTGACATTGGACATAAATGTCATGTAGCAAAAATTGCCTATGGCCCCTAAGATTTGAAGCAACCAATATGAAAACAACCTCAATTTGGACATATATTATGTTATGACAAACATTATATGATCATTTCTTTACCCATAATGTCTCTATCCCTGTCTCCTCCACCCTACAGCCTGTGATTCATAAACCTCTTACGTAGCATCTTTATTCATCGTATAAAATTCCATTTTATTCTCTTATAATATTAATTAAAAAAAAGCTCCTTATCTTTTATTATTTGTATTCCTCACCTCTTGATTGATTTCTTCGTCACAATTTATGTAATGTACCTTGATTTAATATGGAATTTAAAGGGTAAAAAACAATCATGTTGATCAAAATATAACGATAACGTATTTAGTAGGATCTGAAGCTAATGAAGTGTATGTAGAGAGATTGTTTTGAAAAGATCATCGACTCAAGAAATCATTTTCAGAATAAGTTTGAAAAAAAATGAAAGAGTAATAGTTATGTGTTTGGGAGAACTCAAGATTGTACTTTGACTTAAACGTTGTATTGATGTTTAAAAAATTATTTAATATGTACAAATAATCGATTTAGGACTCAATAAGTATTAAAATTGTAATCTAGTATTTATA
This sequence comes from Solanum raphanifolium, assembly GCA_036250405.1. Classification (NCBI taxonomy): domain Eukaryota; kingdom Viridiplantae; phylum Streptophyta; class Magnoliopsida; order Solanales; family Solanaceae; genus Solanum; species Solanum raphanifolium. The sequence goes on along the minus strand of JAJOOE010000561.1, from coordinate 44,991 downwards.
AATTCATACTTTTGACTCTAGTTTATGTTATAAGATTTTTTCACCTTGTGGTAGACATTTAATTTCATTTTCCTTAGTTGTAAATGATCACATCCCTATGCGTAGTTAAAAGTATGAACGAGTTCGATTTGAATGTTTATTCGATGTGAATCTATATTCTTTGAGGTTGTGAGATCAGGTGTACCGCAATTATGATTGTTGTAGATCAAATCATATCCATATAATATTTGTGATTTATCTCTTTGAATTAGATCAAACTTTAAAAATTTATGATACAATTTTATTTATTAATTTATGTGATTATAAACTAATCTTATCATAAAATCAAATGAAGAGTACTGATCATCAATAGTGTATATATTATCTTGCTAATGTAAAGACAAAGTATTTCTTTTTTCATTTGGTTGTATTTAAGTGTTATCCAAAATTTCCTTTTAGGCAATTGGTATAATGTCATTTCCTATATAAGTGGCATTTTTCATGCATTTTACTGTTCCTATAGATATGTATAAATATTATTTTTATATGTGGTGGAAATATTTTTCAGTCTTCTATCAATGCTGTTAGTCTTGCATCTATATTGAGTTCATTCAATTTCGATGTATTCACAAAATCAAAATCGGTGTCGAAATCAGAATCTTAAGTAAATATAGAAAAGAGATAAGGGGATGAAGTTAAGAGGATTTAAAATTAGTGGCCATATATTTTCCTTTTAGCGGTAATTGTATTAAGTTTTTAGCATCATTTATATAGAGTGTGGATTATAAGTACACATTTATTATTGCAAACAAATATAATATAATGAAAATTATATTATCTCCATATTTTTTTTATTATTTGTTGTAGTGAATACTTATTAATTTTAGGCAAATATATTTATCTACATCTATATAAATTTTATCCACAACTTTAATATATTCGAGAAATTAGTGACGGAATCAAAATTTAAAATTATTGACATATCAATATCAATATTGAATAGCTAACTGTCTAGTATCTACATAAGTTCATTAGGAAGACAAAGGGCTATAGCTAGGAGAGAATAAACCAATATGTAACATGTTTTTTTTACACTTTTTATTTATATAAAATTAGACCCTTTAATACTTTATGAGTTTAAGTCTTATACATCGAAAACATTGAAACTAGATATCAAGTTAAATGGGTTTACATTAGCATAAATTACTCTAGCTAAAAATATAAAGTAATAACTTGCTACAATTAATTAAATTAAACTTACTATTAGTTTCTTTTATATATATACTATCAATATATATAGCTTAACTTCGATAAAGACGTTTCTTTATCTTTCACTCTTATTGCAATAGAATATATATATATATATATATATATAGAGAGAGAGAGAGAGAGAGAGAGAGAGAGAGAGTATATATCAAAGGAATCAATGGTGTACTTGTAATAATTTTAAAGGTATAATATATACATATTTAATTATCATAGGAAAAGAACAAGAATGAAATTAAATGATGTAAGAGTACAAAAAGAAGTTATCAAATATCCTTACTCTTATGGCAGTAACAGTAACAGATCAATGCAAGAGGTGCCCAGTGGGCCTAAAATGCTCAGATCCATATGAAAATATATACTTTACTTTTTTTGAATTTTCACTGGATATTTGATATTTACTTTGGGGGATAAATGATAATCGTGAGACAGTTTAGTCTATATTTAATGTATGTTGTCAATCTGTGTTTAAAACAGTAGCACTGATTACCAGAAACTTTGCAGAAACATGAAGTTATCAAAGTTTCCAATGACCAATGATGAAACAAAAGAACATAAATTAATTCACAAAAAACTAAAATCTGTAAAACATACCAGAATCTGGAAAAACAGAACGAAAAAAGATCAAGCTCATTGAATGCACAATGTCCCCTTAAGGAAATTATTCCCCTCTAGTATCCGAGGTTTGATTTGGAATATGTCCTCCCAGGATAGAATGATCTCAATCACCAATGTATTGATACCCAAAACGTTGGTGCCAGCGAGCCACTCAATGGCAGTAAAGTACACGGAGAAACTTTGTGCAAAAGAAGAAGAAGAAATCAGAAAAATTCGTAAGGAAAAAGTCTGAAGAATCAGTGGTATTTATAGCAAAGAGGAACTGGTTCCGAAAGGCTGCAACCTTTCAGAATCCACACGACCATTCTTGAAAGTTTGCAACCTTTCAAACGGTCATGGTTGTTCCTGAAAGTTGCAACCCTTTAGAACAGTCATTTCCAACGGCGATAAAACGGGAAAGTTTAAATAAAACAGGTCGCGCGCGGATCCGAGTCAGGTCGAAACGTTTCGGTTAATTAACTAATTAATTGAAACGTTTTGGCCATTTAATTTATTTTAACTAATTAAAAAAATAATTAACTAAATAATTAAAACAAACTTTGTCCAAAAATAACCTCTCGATCAATCATTTTCCAAAACCAAAGCCAAAGCCGAAGTCAAAGCCGAGCGAGCGACGACGACGACAGCGCGAAGGGGGTCCCTCTTTCCAACCCTTTTAACAATTAATAGAAGTGTTTCTCTATTTAAACTCTTCTATTTTTCTTTCCACCACCGATGAGAGAGAAATGCCTTTTTACTAAAGCATAAGAGGACTTTTCAAGTTCCCAACTTTTCAAGTTCCTCTCTTTTCATCTTCCCTCTATTTCCCATTAACTCGTGCTATATACCCAACAATCCCTCACATGAATGGGGAATGGTTATAACATAAGGAATGCACGGATGAGTGCGTACTTTACAAGCAAGGATCAATTGCATCTGGATAAGTAGGTTTTCCCTTGGACTTTCCGTAGTGAACATATGTCGGATATACTCGGTCAATTGGTAGATGCGATATCTTTGAACCATTGAGCTTTGGGGTATACCTAGACAACCATATGTCACACAATTAACCCTTTACCGTTTATGGTTCTTGCGATTGTGTTCGTTTCAGCCACAAACACCTCCTGGTTTCATGAGTGTATAGAGAATAAACTTTTGACATAAAATTCTCTTTGAAACGGCTTACACTTCACACTCACATAAGTGATTTCTAACCATGTCATCTCGTAGATACACTATTTGGTCAAATCTGCCAAACTTAGCAAATCATTAAAAACTTTAAGCTTTATTAACTAATTAACAAGCCTTAAAGTCTTAACCTTGTTCCTGAACATTGTCTTCATCATGACAATGAATTGTTGATTGACAATGTCGAACCGTCAGTCACAACTTTATTTTTCTCTTTGAATCTAGCTCTTCGGATCTCCAGTCTACTAGATAGAGTTACCGACATGCTGGCTTGTCCTAAGCCGTAAACCCATTCCCTTAGATGATCTTTCAACTGCCTCTCTCACTAGGCCTTTCGTTAGTGGATCTGACACATTATCGCTTAACTTTACATAGTCAATTATGATAATTTCCTAGAGAGCAATTGTCTTATGGTGTTATGTCTCCGTCGTATATGACGAGACTTTCCATTGTACATGACGTTCCCTACCCTACCTATTGTTGTTTGACTATCACAATGTATGCAAATAGGTCCCACGAGTTTGGGCCAGAATGGAATATCCTCTAAGAAATTTCGAAGCCATTCAACTTCTTCACCAGCCTTATCTAAAGCAATAAATTCAGATTCCATTGTGGAGCGAGCGATACATGTCTATTTGGACGATTTCCAAGAGACTACTCCTCCACCAAGTGTAAACACATAACCACTTGTAGATTTTACTTCATTTGACCCGGTGATCCAATTTGCATCACTATAACCTTTAATCACGGCAGAATATTTACTATAATGCAAAGCATAGTGCTGTGTATGTTTCAGATACTCCAACACACGTTTCATTGTCATCCAGTGAGTTTGATTAGAATTACTAGTGAACCGACTCAGTTTGCTAATAACACATGTTATTTCTGGTCGCGTATAATTCATAATATACATCAAGCTTTCCAACACTCTGGCATATTCCAATTGAGAGTCACTTTCACCTTCATTCTTTTGAAATGTAAAACTTAAGTCAATTGGAGTTTTGACAACATTGAAATTCAAGTAATTGAACTTATCCAATACTCTTTCAATATAATGAGATTGAGATAATGCTAGTCCCTGAGTAGTTTTGAGAATCCTGATCCCTATAATCAAATCAGTAACTTCTAAGTCCTTCATATCGAACTTGCTGGACAACATGCGCTTAGTAGCATTTATATCGTCAATATTTTTACTCATTATTAACATGTCATCAACATATAGACAAACAATGACTTCATGATTCAGAATGTTTTTAATGTAAACACACTTATCACATTCGTTAATCTTGAATCCATTTGCCAACATTGTTTGGTCAAATTTAGCATGCCATTGTTTGGGTGTTTGCTTGAGCCCATAAAACGACTGCATAAGTCTGCACACTTTCTCTTCTTTACCAGGAACCACAAACCTTTCAGGTTGTTCCATGTAAATTTCTTCCTCCAATTCGCCATTTAAGAAGGCTGTCTTTACATCCATTTGGTGGATTTTAAGATAATGTACTGCCGCTAGTGTTATTAACATCCTAATTAATGTTATTCTTGTTACTGGAGAGTATGTATCAAAGTAGTCCAGACCTTCCTTTGTCTGTATCATTTGACTACAAGTCTAGCCTTATATTTGTCAACAGTCCCATCGGCTTTCATTTTCCTTTTAAAGATCCACTTTGATCCTAAAGGTTTATTTCCTGGAGGAAGATCAGCCAATTCTCAAGTATGATTACTTAAAATTGATTCGATTTCACTATTGACTGCTTCTTTCCAATAGATTGACTCAGACGAAGACATAGCTACTTTAAATGTTGGAAGCTCATTTTCAAGCAAGAATGCCACAAAATCTAGTCCGAAAGACGTGGATTTTCGTTGGCGATTACTACTCCTAGGATCCTCATTAGGTAGTGTATTTTCCATTGATTCGTCTCGTGGTCATTTAGGTCTTTCACTTGTCGACTCACATTCAGTTTTATACGGATAAATGTGTTCAAAGAACTCAGCGTTATCTGACTCAATTACCGTATTCACATGAATTTCAGGATTATCAGATTTGTGAACCAAAAATCGATAGGCCTTACTATTCACAACATATTCAATAAATACACAATCCACTGTTTTGAGTCCAATTTTTACCCTCTTGGGTAAAGAAACCTCTACCTTGGCTAGACACCTCCACATTTTGAAATATTTTAAGTTAAGTTTCCTTCATTTCCATAACTCATATGGATTCGATTGTGTTTTGCTACAGGGTACCCTATTGAGTATCTTGTTAGCCGTAAGGATGGCTTCCCCCCATAGATTTTGCGGTGAAGCAGAACTGATTATCAAGGCATTCATCAATTCCTTTAATGTTCTGTTCTTTCGTTCAGCCACACCATTGGACTGTGGTGTATAGGGTACAATAGTTTGATGGATAATACCATATTCCAAACATATCTCTGCAAAAGGAGATTCGTATTCTCTATCCCTATCACTCCGAATCATTTTTATCTTTAGATTCAATTGAATTCCACTTCATTTTTGTATTGCTTAAATGCATCAATTACTTCATCCTTACTATTAAGCAAATATACATAACAAAATTGAGTGCAATCGTCAATAAAAGTTATAAAATACTTTTTCCCACTACGAGATAGTTTGACTTCATATCGCATATATCCGTATGAATTAAGTCTAAAGGTTTTGAATTCCTGTCAACAGACTTATAAAGATGTTTAACAAACTTACTTTCCACACAAATTTCACATTTCGATTTATCGCATTTAAAATCAGGCAATACTTCTAAAGTAATCAATTTTCGCAAGGCTATGTAATTTACATGTCCCAAATGGGCATGCCATAAATCATTTGACTCCAATAAGTAAACAGAAGCAAAATTCTTATTAATATAGTCAACAACCATTACATTCAGTTTGAAGAGGCCCTTATTGAGGTAGCCCTTTCCTAAGAGCATCTCATTCTTACTTATTACAGCTTTGTCACTAACTATGACACACTTAAACCCGTTCTTAACGAGCAGTGCAACAGAAACTAAATTCTTCCTAATAGTAGGAACATGCAGAACGTTGTTCAAAGTCAACACCTTACTGAATGTCATTTTCAACATTACTTTCCCAGTTCCTGCAATCCTTGTTATTGCTGTGTTTTTCATAAATAAATCTTCATCAAACTCAGCAAGAGTGTATGTTGCAAAGGCTTCTTTCGCAGAGCAAATATGTCGAATGGCACCTGAGTCGACAAACCACTCCTTGGGATTTCCAACTAAGTTGCACTCCGAGATCATTGCACATAAGTTATCTGCATCTTCCATCTCTTCCACGATGTTTGCTTGACTTTTGCCTTTGCTTTTGTCTTTGTCTTTGTCCTTTCTTAGAGCATGACAATCAGAAGACTTATGACCAGCCTTACCACAATTGTAACAGATGCCCTTGAATTTCTTCTTGGCCTGTTCTGACTTCTGTCTGTTGGACTTCTTTCTCTTCTTGTCTTTGGTAGGAGCTTCTTCAACAATATTAACTTCAATTACTGTCGAACCCTTACGAGACTTCTTTTCGGTGGTTTTGTCATCTTCCTCAATCTTGAGCCGAATCACAAGATCTTCAAGCTTCATTTCCTTACGTTTGTGCTTTAAATAATTCTTGAAGTCGTTCCACGAAGGAGGTAACTTCTCGATCATTGTAGCCACTTGAAAACCTTCATTTACTACCATATCCTCAGCAATCAGATCATGGAAAATAAGTTGAAGTTCCTGCACTTGTGATCCAACAGTTTTACTATTTGACATTTTATAGTCTGAAAACTTTGCGATCACAAGCTTTTTCAAGCATGCATCTTCTGTCTTATATTTCTTCTTAAGTGCATCCCACAATTCTTTTGAAGTTGTCATTGCACTATAGACATTATATAAGTCATCCTCTAAAGCACTCAAAATGTAGCCTTTACATAGGAAGTCTGCCTGTTTCCATACTTCAATAATCATGATTTTTTCTCTGTCTGGCATTTCAGCAGCAAGCACCAGAGTTACTTCATTGGTAAATTTCTGCAGACCAAGAATGATAAGCCATAAAAATACTTATTGCTGCCATCCTTTGAAATTCACACCAGAAAATTTTTCCCGATTTCTCTACTAGTGGTACAACAGTTCGGGTTGGTGCATCAACAATCACCGTAACATTATCATTTGTCATTTTAGAATCAGAATATGTAATAAACAGAAATTGATATAAATGACTCAGTAAGCAATAACTTAAATTACAAACTTAATAGGAGTATAAAACCACGAAGGTTTTTGTCTCCACCAGAAACACAGATTAAAGTAAAATAAAATAATTTCCTTAAGATTGTTGCCAATCTGTGTTTAAAATAGTAGCACTGATTACCAGAAACTTTGCAGAAACACGAAGTTACCAAAGTTTCCAATGAACCAATGATGAAACAAAAGAATAGAAATTAATTCACAAAAAACTAAAATTTGTAAAACATACCAGAATCTGGAAAAACAGAACGGAAAAAAATCAAGCCCACTGAATGCACAGTGTCCCCTTAAGGAAATTATTCCCTTTAGTATCTGAGGTTTGATTTGGAATATGTCCTCACAGGATAGAATGATCTCAATCACCAGTGTATTGATACCTAAAATGTTGGTGTCAGCGATCCACTCAACGACAGTAAAGTACACGAAGAAACTTTGTGCAGAAGAAGAAGAAGAAATCAGAAAATTTCATAAGGAAAAAGTTTGAAGAACCAGTGGTATTTATAGCCAAGAGGAACTGGTTCCGAAAGGTTGCAACCTTTCAGAATCCACACGACCATTCTTGAAAGTTTGCAACCTTTCAAACGGTACTTTCTCCAAAAATAATAACTCGATCATTTTTCGAATCCGAATCTGAAGCCGAAGCCGAACCGAGTGACGAGGACGCGAGGGGGGTCCCTCTTTCTAACCCTTTTAACAATTAATAGAAGTGTTTCTCTATTTAAACTCTTTTATTTTTCTTTCCACCACCGATGAGGGAGAAATGCCTTTTTACAAAAGCATAAGAGGACTTTTCAAGTTCCGGACTTTTCAAGTTCCTCTCTTTTCATCTTCCATCCATTTTCCATTAACTCTTGCTATATACCCAACAATGTAGGCGTTAGAGCGACATTTCCCTAGTACGAGAGAACATGGAAGAACGCATCTCTGGTGTATCAGTTATCGTGCCCACAATAATTAACGTTGGATAGCCAATGTGGAACGACTTCTCCTCTTCTACTCTTGAAGTCTTAAAAAAGCTCAAATAAATTCGAATTCATACATAGCAAGACTCATTTATATATTAAGGCAGCACTCCCTAAAAAATTCTTTTAATTCTTTGTTGCTCGAACCCAAAATTTCTAGTCAAGGAAATACATATTATTCATTAAATCAATAAATTAAGTAAAAGGTTACCAATGTATTTTACCATATTATTTAGAGTTGCTTTTGGGGTTGTTTTCAAATTTAGGATTTTAGTTATAGCACTTATAATGTAACAATTAAAATAAAAATCACACTATTAATATAGTGTAATCTATTGTAGTTTGTCTATTGCCATTTTTCTTTTTACCAGAGCAATTTGATCATAGACATTTACTTGTACATAAGTATTGTATATTGAGACATAATAATACGGAGTAATTAACTAGTGATTTTTCATACCGCTTAAGCTATTAGATAAGATCAGTGACAAAATCGTTAGTACACGGAGTCACATATACTTGAGGGATATGTAGCTACTAGCTAGGTAGAAATATTATTTTATATATATATATATATACACGATTTTTATTATTTATATTTTGACACTCCTTATTCGAAATTCTTGACTCCACCACCTAGTACATGTATTCAGTTGACATCCGTTCATCGAAAATTATACTGTGCATTTGGGAGAAAATTCCTTTTTATATATATACATACACACACGAAATATTGACATTTCTTGTTTTTTTTTTATTTACTCCTTTATATTTTAACACATGATCTTAGTAAAAATTCTAACTTCGTTAATGAATGAAATGACGAGTCACATATTATTTAATCAATCTGATATCATAACAAATAAAAATATTGCTTTCAAAATAACTAAATGTCTGTTCTTTAGATTAACAAGGGTGGTGCATATTAAGACATAGCATATGAAATAATTAATAAACTAACAAAATGTGTGTTCTCTAGATGAGATAATCACGCATGCGCTTCAACATTATATAATAATCTGATTATATATAAATATTTTTCACAATTATAATTATAATCCTTAAACTCGATTTCACAATGCTTCGAATCATATAAATGATCTGATTATGCACAATATCATTTATAATTCTTAAACTCGATCTCTATTTTTTTTCGTGTGTGTAGTGGGGGTGGGGTGGATGCGGAGAAGAGTTAGAGAGTGGATTTCGAGGTATTTTTTGAAAGAAAATATCATTGTTTCCTCATGTGAGCTACTTGCAATAAAAACAATAATAATAACAAAACGTAGCTTTCACTATTTTCAGTGGCTTAAAATAGCCGTTTTGCTTGGAGGCGGTGTTTAATTAAATTTCATTTTTTTAAATTTAAATTTGATAAAGTGAAAGTAATTATCGAGCCTCCAACTTAAAAAGTGATAATTTTTATCGAAAACATTCCTCTTATAGAAACTTTTATAATTATAAATTGAATATGTAAATTTGTACGATCTAACTCATTTTTATTAACGGTATATAAGCCTCTCTTTTTTTTTTTAACCTTTTTAACCTTACATATAATTTTTAAGATTAATTATATATATAGGAAATTATATTAATATTGTCCTTAGCCTGCACAGCATTCAATGCAAATTTTGGCAATACTAATATGGCAATATGAAATTATTGCCATGCAAATCTATCTTTTTTAGACCACTTGACATGCACATGATGTTGTTGTTGTAGTATGAGATATTTAAAAAAATGAACAAATGAATAAATTATGGTAAAAAAATAAATCACGATGGAGTATAATAAATATTAAACTTACATAGTCCACTTTTTTTTTTTTTTATAAATGGCGGAATTTGATACATTGATATTTATGTAATGAACACTTTGGAATACTTGTGGATGGTGTACCACAATTCATAAGCCATATGGGTACTTTCCAGCTTCTCGAGAGTTGCGACAAAGGGTTCCAGCCCACCTGGACAATTCCTAGCCAAGATATAATATGAAAGAAAAAAAAAGGATGGTGTATATATAAGATAAGTCCTAAAAAAAATAATCTCTATCATATTAATCCTGGCTCATAAACATGAATTTGTATCTTACATGATCATCCAACAATAGTTAACGTCTATCGAGAGAGGGATGTGGTGAGATGAATGAGATTAAAGGCCAATGATTTTGAGGGGCAAAAATTACAGACCATATAGGGTTTTTTGTGTGAATGACCCGTTTGTCACAGCTCAAGCCCGTGACATGTATTGTCGCTTCGATCCAACCATCCTCACATATTTTCTCCTTAGGCTACGCCAATCATCAAGCCCGAAAATGTGTGTACCATTTATGAACTTGTGTTATATCTTATGATGATCTTCACCTTAATTTCCCTTCCTATTTTCATGTACCATTTGTCTAAGGTATCATGTGCATTCCTTCTTCAAACTTACAAGTCTAGAAGTTTGACAGTTCTTCTCTGATCATGATTCAACTCATGAACCCATCGTCATGGGTGTCACAACCTCTTTCCCTTTTAATGGACTATGTTATAATCAATATGAATCCAAATTAATTGAACAAATAATTTCGAATATCAAAGAGTTATACCAAAAAGAAGCAAAAAACCCTAATTAAGAAGTGAAATAGACTTTACTAGAGAAAAGAGAATTAGGAGTTGGTGTTAGTTGATCACTGGATGATTGAGGAGTACACATGACAAATTCTATGTGTGGTTGACATTTCCTTTTTCCAAACACCTAAATTGTACTTGTTTATTCATTAAAATAATATATTTTCCAATAAATTTTGACTTTATGAAATTATTATTATTAATTAATTAAAATATGAATAATCATGAAACTTTTGAAGATAGGGTTCACACATCCATTTGATCTTTGTGGTAGCATACTACTCTTTTTTTTTTGTCTCTTTTAAATTATTTGTTTGTTTGTTTGTCATCAAGTCACGTGAATTTTTATTACCCCCTTCACTTTGTCCCCCTTTAAATTTCTCTTTAAAATTGTGTTACAATATTTTTCTTTGATCAAATTCAACAACAAAATTTACTCTTCTTTTTGCCATGATTCCCAATTACACAAATTCTTCTTCTTCTTCATTTCCTTTTGAACTTAATAATCAAGTTCATCATGATTATCTAAGTCATAATAATAATAATAATAATAATAATATGTCTCTTGTTAGTCCTTATAATAATAACTATCAATTTTCTTCATCATCTACAAATTCATCTTGTCAAACTTTCTTCAATATTTCAACTACTACTAATATTCAAGATCAAAGTGGATATGATTATCATTCTCATCAATTTCACCAGCCACAACACCTACATGAGGTATTATAGTGTTGTTTTTCTTTAATTTCCATGTCAGATCGCGATTTTTTAATCAAGTGTTAATACCTAGTTGTGCTATCAATAAAAGGTAGTTAACGTCTATTTCTAGCTAGTTAGCTTTGCTTTTATTTAAGTTGCAACTAGTGTGCATGATTAATTAGACAAAAAATGGTTTTCTCGCTTCTTTAAGTAAAGTTAAATTTTTGAATAACATCGTAAAAAGGAAAAATACAAGTTAGGAGGTTCAGACGGTACAAGGAGTGTTTGATCATCGCGATTCTTTTTCTATTTTTTTCTTTTGGAAGGTCATATATTATTTTTTTTACAATCACTTGGATCATGTTATTTTATTTGCAAATTAAGTGTTTGTGGATCATTATAGGTTGATAATTTTGCTTCAAGATCAAGTGGATCACATGATAATGTAGAGAAGAAAAACAAGGGACTCAAATTAACCTTGTGGAAAAAAGGGGAGCAAAAAATGAAGAATTTGAAACTAGAAGATCAAAAGCAACAGATCATAGAAACTGATTACAGCAGCAACAGCTCTTCCAACAACAATATCATCCCAATTAGGGTTTGTTCTGATTGTAACACTACTAAAACCCCTCTTTGGAGAAGTGGTCCTAAAGGCCCTAAGGTAATTAATTAATCTTTTTCTAATATGTTTTACTTGAGTCGAGCGTCTACCGAAAACAGTCTCTCTATCCTTACAACATAGCAATAAGGTTGCATACACAGTACTAGCCTTCTCAGACCACTCTTATGTGATTATATTGAATATGCTATTGTTGTTTAATTCTTATATGAGTCAAATGAAGTATTCATACCTTTTTTCTGATAGTTTTACTTGAGCCGAGGGTCTATCAGTAATAATCTTTTTACCTTCCCACAATAAGAACATACACAACACCCTCCCCAGATCCCCACTTGTGGGATTACACTAATTAAGGGTATATAGTTGTTGTTGTAACTTATATACACTGATCAATTATTGCGGAACTAGGTGTTCTAACAAGAGAGTTAAGAAAAATACCAAATTAATTTAAAGATTTGGGAATATTAAATTTGTGACCTCTCCAAAAATATTGTCATATTTATACCAAATTTCTAAAAAATGCATTACTTTTAAAGGATTCAGTACATACATATCGATATATTTTTAAGAGTCTCAACAACATAAATTAAAATTGAGATTTACTATGCATTTTTTGGATTACCACATAGTGTGGAAAAAGTAAACACTCATGTCATGAGTACACAAAAACTAGTCTCACTTAGTACTTTTGACTAGAACTTCTTAGTACATATATAAAAATAATTAATTTCAAACTCAATAAGCTACATTTATGAAATTTAACCAGTATTTAAAATTCTAAATCTGCTTCTGACTCGCTTATGCCCTCTTTTTTTTTGGTACAGTCTCTTTGTAACGCATGTGGAATTCGACAAAGAAAAGCAAGGCGAGCAGCAGCAGCAGCAGCAGCAACAACAGCAACAAATAATGGGACAAATTTCACTAGTACTGAAACAACAACAACAATGAAGATAAAGGTACAACAACAAAAGCAGAAGATGACAAAAGTGAATGCCAATCATGTTGTACCCTTCAAGAAAAGGTGTAAATTTCTAAGTAACACTACTACTACTCCTGCACCTGTACCTGCACCTGCTCCTCGTGTTGGTTCATCATCATCATCATCGTCTTATAATAATAACAACGATGTGCAACAAAAGAAGAACCTTTGTTTCGAGGATTTCTTTGTGAATTTGAGCAATAATTTGGCAATCCATCGCGTTTTTCCACAGGATGAGAAGGAAGCGGCAATTTTGTTAATGGCATTATCTAGTGGCCTTGTTCATGGCTAATGTCATTATAAAATTTTCTTGAGTATCCATTATTAGTTTAAATTATTAATTAGATGGAGTAGCATCAAATTAGTTGTGTGAAATTGAGCTAGATTAATACTAGTGAGAGTGAGAGTTGTTATAAGTCAAGCTACAAAAAATTTAATAATTAGTACTTTAATATTAGCTAGCTAGGAGTTATAATAAGTTTGATATGTGTGTTGGTCATTGATCTTTTGTATGCTCAATGATAGTTTTTGAACAAGGTGACAATCAAGAATATTTTGGTCACTTGTTCATCTATTATAGCCTTGTGTGATGATTTTGAAGTAGTTTATTGAAACAATATTTTATCCAAAATTGTTTTAAAATTTCAAGTTGTTAGAGAGAATACATTTTTTCTTAAATTAATTATCCGTTCTGTCTTATTGTGTATATATATATATATATGTGTGTGTGTGTGTGTGTGTGTGTGTGTGTGTAGCAGTATTTAATTGACACGAAATTGAAGAGAAAAAAAGCAAAATAAATAGCATCATTAGTCATGTTGTTTATTGCGAAATTCTGATTTTAATCTTTCATGTGATATTTGACTTAACACAAATTTAATTTTCAGTTAACAAAAATGTGTATTTTTTAATCTTTATGTAGGAAATATATTATATATTTAGACGATTTATAGAACTATATTATCCTGAAATATAAAGTAACAATACAATTTTAATATCACACATGATCATAATTAAGTGATATACCGGCTATTTGGTAGTTTGGTGATTTTTGTGAAGAATCAATCGATCACAAGCAAAATGATTAAAAGTGCATCACTTTAATTAATTGAAAGTTCAATGTACTTAATCAAATATCACTAAGACCAAATATAAATACCAACAATCGAAGGACTAAAGGTACATGCTATTATATATACGACTTTTGAAATTCGTAATTTAAAATAAGCCATCTTCATTTGAGTGATTATAAATAGTTAATTATATGATAAGTAAAAGTTAAATAATTTTCAAATATAGAATTATTCCATTCGTTCAGAAAGAGACTAATTAACAAAAAGTGTGTCACAAAAAATACAGCACACATAATATATTTTTATGATGTCTCCTTAATTATGTGCGACCGTCAAACATATTAAAATTCTTATTCGTAATGAGTGAGAATATATATGTTTACTCTGATATCATATTGTTAAATAATATAATTTCTTATTTGAGTAAGAAAAATCAATGAGTACAATGATCAACTTGACAAAAATATGTGGATGCTTAGGTTGGGTATATATATATATGCAAAAAGAGTAACTATTAGGGTTTGGGACCATTTTTTACAAAAGAAAACAAATTAGGCTTTTAACGAAAAACATAAAGTGATACTTTACACTGTACATGGCTGGCATGAATGGCTATATATGAATCATAATTCTGAAATTTATTTTATTTTTCATTTATAAACAGTAGCTCTTGGTGTTTGCAGAAGTCATTTTACAGTAAGAAAGTTACTATGTATAGTCAATTTTATTTTTTTATAATAATAATGTTACTTTAATTTTTAATTATTATAACAAAATGTTCTTAAAGATAATATGTAATATAACATAATAAGAAAGTTGATTTCAAAGAAAATGTGATTGTTATAGTTACATTATTATAAAAGATGATAGTTATACAAATGTCTGGCTATACTTATATATGAAAAATATTTCTCCTGTTCAATTTATTTGTTTTATTCTTTTTAGTCTATTTAAAAAAGAATTGGAATGTCTCTTTTCTTTTTTGACAATTACTTAATTTCAACTTTCTACATAATATGTTTAAGATCACAAGATTAAAAGATATTTTGGTAAATTCTACGTATCTCAAGTATGAAGTCACAAGATTCAAAAATCTTCTTTTACTTTCTTGAACTTCATGTAAAGTCAAAATTAGATAAACAAATTAAAACGGAGGGAGCGAGAGAAAGCAAACAGAAAAACAAAATTATTATTCTCACTCCATTTTAATTGACCAACGACAACAACATACCTATCATGATGTTAAGGTTTGAGTAGGATAGGGCATATGCGGATTTTACCCCTAGGTAACTCCATTTGTGTGAGTTCGTTCAAATTGTCGGTCTCAAGTTCAAGTAAAGGAGGAAGGTTGCAGATGGTCAATCAGATACAACCTCTCTACCTTATAAAAGTAAGATTGCGTATATTTTATCCTTCATAAACCTCGTATATAGGATTATACTAAATTTATTATTGTTGTCATTATTGTATTACTATAAAAATTTCTCGTTAAAAACAAAAGATAAATTACATTAAGTGATTTCTAAGTTTAGCAAATTATTATTTTTAAATGATTAAAGTAAAGTATTATCACATAAACTGAAATCGAAGAAATATATAATATCTAATTTTCTTTTTTTTCTACTGTCAACTCACCCTCATCTTACGGTCCCCGACGACCCACACCATAGAAAAAAAAACGCAAAGACGTTTAAACGTTAACGGAATGTTACAAACACATACGTCTAACATTTCTTTATTATTTTTATAGACGGATTTAGAATTTAAATTTCATCGATTTGATATTTGATGATTTTATTAGTACATGAATTCATTATGCTTATCTTTTAGATTCAACATCAATCATATGCTTCAACCTTGGATCAATTGTTGGAGAGAAAAATTATATGAAATCACTGAAAAGTCTAAATAAACTTTGTAACGTTACGAAAACTTCTAGAACATTATAATTTGTAGCTATATATTCTTGAATTGGACGAATTATCCGAAGAGGATTTGACTATATACATATCGCTAAGGTAATTTTTGCTTCTAGTCTTTAATTTCTCGTCTATATTGCTTAAATAAACATAGATATTTTTTCTTATCTCGTAAATTTTTACTATAAAATTTTAAGTGTCTATTTCTGTACACTCAAAGTTAAAGTGCATAAATAACTGATGAGGCCAAGTCAAAAGACATATTTTATATATATATATTATGCTTTTTTATAATAATAACATATTCATTAAGCAGCACTCTTTATAAACTTACTCTCTATAACAATCATATATTATAACAACACCTAAATAAAATTTAAACGTCCAATGACAAATACATATGTGACATTATAACAACACCTAAATAAAATCTAAATGTCCAATGACAAATATATATGTGACAATACCTCATTATAACATATTTATGAAATTTTCAGTCAAACAATGTCACTATAACGAGATTTGACGGTATCGTATTCTATTATTGTTAGAGTATTGGGCCATTTAAATGGAAGCTGGATGAAGCCCAAATTCATTCGAATTGATCCCATATTCGACCCGGTTTCATCTGATTTCTGTACTGAACCCCTCACATCCTCACCAATGGGCCTTTTCTGAAGCTTTCTTCAGAGCTTTTTGCCGGAATTCATCGTAGCTACGTCGGAGGTGGTGGAAATCGCTGCTCACAGCTCATCGGAAAAGGTATATAACTCACTTCTTCTTATTTTGGCTCTGTTTGTTTGCTTAGTTGACCGATAGTTTTAGTAATGGTATGGGTTCCTCGTATGATCGAGATTTTGATCTTTCGCTTGTTGAATATGTATGTGTGAATATTGAAAGTGCGGACTGATTTCATAATCTTAATTTGCTACTGTTCTCACTCTCTTGGCCTCCATGATTAGTCTTGAACTGTTCTACTCGTCTTAGTTTATTTTCTGTTTGTTATGAATCTGCATTAGTAATCTATGTTCGACGTCGTGTTATTCATTCTTTGTCTTAAGCTAAATTGTATGAATCAAGGTATATTTCGTGTTTTCATTACTCCTCATCTCGAATCTGTTCACTGGAATGTTGTCAAACTATTATCTGCCTATACCTACCTTACTCTATCTTCAAGCATCAGGCCCTCCGTTATTTGCTGTTGGTATCGCCTTTAGATAAGTGCAGGAGTCAAAATTGATTGGCATGTTCTCGAGCTATGTTTAATATCGAAATGAAGTGTTATGTCCTGCTTTACCTTCCATGATTCTGTATATGTCAACTTATTCTCCAAAGTGGTAGTTTAGCTCTCTTTTTAAGTGCTTTAAATTAGAATTTGTCCAATAGACATGTTTGGCCAGCTTATTATTTGATCTGAAGTATCTGGGGACTATTCGAGTTCAGGGGGTAGGTTTTTAACTCTGATCTGGATGTTTTAACTTTTTTTTTAATGTCTTTGGGGATAGTGATTTAGGTTTTCTGATGGTTTGACATACGCAGAATGTTGAGAACCTGATGATGAACATGAGATCAAGTTTGGTTTTAATCAAAATAGAGTCTATTGTCAAAGTGTTGCCTCCCTGTTTGTAGTCATTTGTTGCGTTAGACTCCTAACCCCCCTATTTTGCTTCATATTATAATATGTTATGCTCAAATAGTTACAGAAAGAAGGATATTCTAGTTAGTCTGTTTCGGTTTATTTCTCTTAGTTGAGTTTCCATTTGAAAAATTCATTTTCTGTTTTCCCTTAGTTCTTGTGTATGCTAATAGATGGAATTTGCTGATCCAAAAGTTATTTTAGTTTCCTTTATGTGTAGTTCCCTTGCTTCCTTGTCTCTTTATTCTCAATTAGTCTATACTTGATTTTAGTTTCATAAGGGGAAGTCTTAGGTGAATTTGTCATTGTTTTGACTGTTGTGAATATGAGTTTGGCTGAAGTTCGTCTCGATGTTTTGCATTTGATAACTAATTAGTGATTCAGTTTCTGTATTTAATGTTAATTAGGGCTCGCTTATTTTGTTCAAAGTTTTGGCCCGAGATATTTTCTTACCTAAATAGTGTATTTGCTATGTTAAAAATGATCTCATATCACTGTTGCTTCATTAGGATACATGACATACCTCTCCTAGCATCTGATGTCTTTTGAAACTTGAAGCTTTTTTTTCATGTTAAATTATGGTTGTCCTGCGTTTTCTTCCCATACCCCACTTGTGGGATTACTCTAGGCCTATCCCTTAATAAATCTTGTTTCTGTTTTCTGCATATTGATAGCTACATCTTCCAATTAACCAAATATTTCCTCTGTGCAGTTCAGCTGATAATTGAAGGATCTCGTGGACATGGCAACGTATTTATGGAGGAAATATGCAGATTATGTATACACAAAATGGGAAAAGACGCTCCTCTGGGATATGGTAGAACCATTTAGGAGACCAAAATCGTTTACTCCTCTTGTTACTATCTACGTATGTGCATTTTATACAGGAGTTATTGGAGCAGCCATCACTGAACAACTCTACAAGGTATAGTGGCTTTACAACCTTTTTTAAGCACTAACTGCTTGCCATTTCTTTTGACATATTTGTGGTGATAGCTGCTTTGTGAAGTTAGTTTTAAAAGTTGAAAGCACCGATGGTTTCTTGGTTGGACTGGTATAGGCAAGATTATGAATGCCCAATTATAGATAGTTCTAGTGCAGGGTATATTGGAAATGGACCTTGCCTCCTCTCGTTTTTATACATGGTAAAGGGGCCATTCAAGTTACAATATAACTAGTTCCCTACCTCTTTGGTAATGTTTATCTGTAACATTACCTTAGAAAAAGTTACATGAGAAGTGTTACTTCAAAGCATGAGAGTTCCACACATCATTCTCAAGTTCCTCACCCTCAAAATATGATATACTGCAGCTGCAAGAGTCAGTCTGTGTACTTCAGCTCTTGAACTTCTTTCCTTTGCATAGCTAAGGACTAAGGTACCATTGTAGTTCATCTTCCCAGTGTCTTGTGTTCCTGTTGATACCTTTCCATTTGAGAAGCTTTTGCCGGATGTGGGCAGATATCATACAAGCAAAACAAATGTGAGCGACTTTCATTGTCTTGATCATATAATGGAAATTTATAGTCACTCCCCATTTAAACAGCTTATCTCTCCAATCTAAGGATAACGATCCATCTAGGCGATCGTAGGTTGTTGCATATTAACTCTGTCGGTTCAACTTTCTGCAAAACCTCCCCTAATCGTCAGGTGCTTAGTTGAAAACCTTGTACCATTGACATCAGAAAAACAGCTTCATTTTTTAAATTTTTTTTTTTTTTACACAAAGAAAAAGTTGTTCATTCCAAACTAATGTTAATTTAGTTACCAATCATGAACAAAAAGGTGGCTGTCTCTGCCGTTGGTAACTTGAATATGAACACTTCCATTGGACTAATTGAAGTATTCTGTATGAATTCTTGGCTAAATATCTGTACATAACATCTCCAACAGTACAAGAAAAAAGGGAAGAAAAGCCTAGCAATCAACTTCCTGTACTATAAATATATTAGTCCAGAAATATACTCTCCATTAAATTACTCAGCAGCTAAGAAACGAGGAGACACATAAGACTTAGCTCTCCGAGCCCTTTGCCGCCTTTTTGTCACCGCCAGCCTTTCAAAAAGCTGTCTGTGAACCCATGTTTGTTATCCAAAGTATGCTGCAGTAGGAGTGAGCACATTGTTCTCACTCCATCATTGGACCATCTCCTACCTCTGGAACTCGTCCTACTCGGAGTTTTTTTCCATGGACCGGATTTTGAAGCAACATTTGTTTCATTTACTTGATGCTAAAGAGATTCCACTTCAGGTAAGACATCTGTTTGACGGTCCTTCTGATCCTTTGTCCTCCTTGCTTGACCCCTCCTTGGCTGATTACACACAATACCTTTTTCCTTCTTTTTTGCAACCTCAAAGTAACTAAGACTATTATCTATGTGCCCCTTTCTCAGATTAAGCTTCATCCGACTGGAAGCAGTCCTTTCTTGAAAAAACAGCTTCATTTAAGTATTTGCTAGCTTAGGAGTATCAACAATAAAATTCCTATTTGATTACTTAATAATTCCCAAATGTATTATTAACAGTTTCTAATCATAAACTAGATTATTAATTAATTCAATGGGTTCTTCTACAGCTATAAATACAATGTAAAAATCAAGTTAGCTACTTAAATTCTTGGCGTATGTATCCAATGAATTGGAAGAAGTACATTGTTTGTTCTTTCTGTCTGAAAAGATCAAAGCAGTCAAAATAAGAGGTTTCTATAAATGCATCTGTTTTAGCTACTCACATTGCTTCTGTTGTTTGCTCCTCTCTCTGATCTTATTCTTGACTTTTTGCTATTTATACGTTATATATTTGCTCAACATAAAGACTTCCCCCTGTGTATTAAGAATGATATTCTTTTTTCCAGCCTTAAGTTTACTGCCAATTCCAAATTCTTGTCTTTTAGTATAAGAGTTTTTTTTTTACCATAATGACAGGAGAAATACTGGGAAGAACACCCTGGGCAAGAAGTGCCTCTGATGAAACCAATGTTTTATGGTGGCCCTTGGAGAGTAATGAGAGGTGACGTTCCTCCTATGGGGAAGTTCGATCTCTGAGCTGCAGTCAGTTAGATAGTTATTAGGCATCCAACATAAGCTCTAGGAGAAGGAAAACCATCACCTTAGGCTTTGGTTCAACGGCAAAGGTACTACAACACTCAATGTGTGATAGGTACACATGAGTTCAACTCTTGCCAGGGAACCAAGTCTATTAAGTAGAGAGGAGTAGAAGGGTAGACCCATTATCCACCAATTCCGGAACTGGTACGTAACAAAAGAAAGGTACCATTTTTCTACAATTGTTGTGCATTTATATTTGAACTATCCTCTCTTGTAAAGATTAAAACATAGGTTTCCAAATTTTATCTATACCTATTTTGATCCTTCCCTGTATTTCTCCTGCCTTCTTATTTTTAATTGGTATTTTTCATTTCTGGTTTTATGTTTGTATTTGTATAAAATATCAAAAGAAATTAATTTTCACGGCTGGATTTCCCAGAATGTATAAAGTTTGATGCATAAAAAAACCAAAAGCATGAAGTTCACAATGTTTTTGTCCATCCCCCAAAGATAGAGGGTAAGATCTGTGTACATCCTTCCCTCCCCAGACCCCGCTTGTGGGTGTGGTGTTGTTGTTGTTGATTGATAGGTTTGTCCAAGGGACAAATAGTACTTTATTAGAGTACTTTCTCTTTACAATTATTCTTGCAGATTATTGAAATGGCCTAACCACAGTGGGACAATTCCTAACAACTTTAATGAAGCAACTCGAGGGTGCATTGAACTAGACATGTATGTGTTGAACTAGACGTGTCAAGTGGGTCGGGTGGGATTAGACCTGACCCGGTCCTTTAAGGCTTCAGTCCATGAATTCCCGGGACAGTCGGGAAAGACTCAACTTAAGGAGCTTGGTTGGGAGTTGGGCCATTTTGAAACTTGGAATGAAAGACACAGGACCATTAAGCAAATTTGTTGGGCCTGGTGAAGTAATGTTTAAGTGGGCTAGGTTTTGTTTGTCTTGTTATTTAAACTTTCAAATACTTTAAATAATTAACTAGAAATCACATCTAATTACTCCTTATGTGTTAAAAGTTGTGAGGCCCATGACGGAGGATGGGTCAATGAGAAGGACTGACAGGTTGTAACAATGAATGATATCTTAGATGAATTCCACATCGGAAAGAGAGGAAAGTTATGAGCTTTATAATCCATAGCATAAGTCTACACGGTATACACATTTTTGGGCTCAATGATGACGTAGTCTAAGAGATGAGATATATTGATGAGCTGAAGTGAACAATATGTACCATGGGCTTAAAGCTGTGACAAGGGCCTTCTTTAATGTTAGAACTCAATGCTTAATGAAAAACCGTCACATAAATTGAAACAGAGAGAATGTACATGGTATTAAATGTTGAGACGTGGTCTAGTTTGGCTTGTTCATATTCTCATTCTATACAATTTGTAATCTTTTCCATAGTACTATCCAAAACTAGTCATCCATATGTTTTTTCATAGACAAGACAGGACACAATAATACTGATACAACTTACACTGCTAACAATGGTTTCCAAATGAGGAATTGACATGTCTAAGCTAAAAGCACAGTGGTCCAACAAGACAGTGTATGGTTTTTGCAAGAGGGGACCCAAGTAGTGTTCTCATGCTGTGTGTATAGTATGGGTATATTTGTTATTTTTTGGACTTATGTAACTATCAATGAATTGAGTGAAAATTAGGGTTTAATTTTTGGTAGAGAAAAAGACGTTAAGTGAAGTTGGAAGAGAATCATGAGATTTTTAGGTTTAAGTTTCAATGAAGGCAAAAAGACACATGTGATTTCTTCCTTTTTACCTGATGTACTTATGTTGATGGGAAGTAGCAACTACCTATTGATATAACCAAGGTTAGACGGACTCGAAAACCACCATCATAAAGAAAAGATTTTAAAGAAAACTTGATAATGTGTGAGTTTATTTCTTAACACAATCCACGGGTCCCAAAGACCAAAACACACCTGGTACATGTTGTTGATGTGAGGTAACATGTATCTCGTGGATTTAGTCGAGGCACGAAAATTGGCTTGGACACCACAATCATTAAAAAAAAACAATTCCTAACCCTATGCCTTTAATGTTAGGATGTGGGGTGGGGTGGGGTGGGTAGGGGTAGGAGTGGGGGTAGGGTATGTGGGCTCTATAAAAAGTTTCTAGTTTCCTCTATGGTCCTGCTCTATTAATGATCCAAAATCACAAGTGACAAAAAGGATGCTTACAATTGTCTCAATGAAGATAGAAGAAAAACCAGTGGAAAATAATTTGCTTTGTCTTGGAATATCACCATATGTATATATTACTATTACCAAGAATTATCAATTATACATTATACAACCAGAGGAAGTTCCAAGTATGAAAATGAAGTTACTATACATATGGGTTATTGGATATTTGAACACTAATTGACCAAACTAAAAGAAGAAATTAGATACTCCCTCTGTTTCAATCTGTTTGACTTGATTCAGAGTACAAGTCGAGGGTTTAGATAAGGGTAAGGTCTACGTATATTTCACCATCCAAATACTCCATTTACCAAAGACAAAAACCACATTGGAGTTGTTGATTTGGAGTACATTAATACAGGGTGACAAGAAGGACCAATGAGTGCTGTATATTTCTTGACAACTCATTGCTAGTAATATATATTCCTTCCATCTCAGTTTAAATAGTATTCTTTTTCTTTATAATAATTTTGAAAACAATGTTATACTTTTTTATTTAGAAATAATTTAACTGTAAACTTCTTATTTTAACTGTAATGAGATAATTTTTAGTCACATTTAAGATTTATTTTAAATGACAAGTTTCAAAAATCTTGAATTATGAGTTTATCACATTCAAATCCTAACAACAACAACAAAAAAGATAGGATATTTCTTTTCATTTGATTGAGCGGATAAAGTCATTCAATACTTGTGTTAGCTAATGGGGAGAGGGGGGGTGGGGGTTGTTTCTAGGTATCTTTGAAATAGTTAAAGTGTACATAAACTATCAAATACTTCGGTTATGAAAAATGTTTTTTTCTTAATAACATTTATATTCAATCAAACAATATCATATAAATTAATATTTATCCCAATAATCCTTGTATTTTTTTTCTTTCTAAAATCACTATCTCTATAAAGTAAATGTAGGACCAGCTGACAATTGCCAGGTAAATATTTAAGTTGACACAAGATTTTATAGTAAATTGAATTCTAAAAGATACCCTCACCCCACCCTTAGTCCCCCACTAAGAAAATGACAAAAATATAAAGATAAGTGTGTTATATGTGTATTGAGAATGTTAGGTTCTTGTTGATAATGTTTTCTAAAAGAGTTAAAAAGGATAAAAAAAAAATACATCTAAATCTTTTTTATCTTATCAGGTTTCATACATAAATTATTGAGAGTATAAGTTTTCTATCTGAATTATCACTCAATAGTTAGCAAAAAACATTTAGACGTTGACTAGATTAAATATTTGTCTAAAAATGCTTTTAGGAGCATTGTCCATAATATTTTTGTCCACCTAAAATATATAATGATTCTTTATTTTTTTTAAATATATTTTAGTTGACTTCTTTAAAATCCTAAACTCTACCTTTTCAAGTTGGAGATATCGATGTCACGACAAAGATGAGACCATAGCTAAGAAGGTGGAGAAGAAGATAATGGATGTCTCGGTTGGAACAAATTAATTTATACAATAATACTTTTAAATTTTAATCTAATATTAATTTACTTAGATTTGCCACAGTTGAATTATTTCCACGTGGAGTCTCACAAGACAAAATTTTCAAACAAAAGAGAGAGTGTACACACATTAAAAAAAATTGGTTAGGTGTGTTTCACTAACTATTGGGTGATAGTTTGGTAGAACACTCACTCTCAATAGTTTAGGTATGAAATTCAGTAAAGTGGGATGGTTTAAACGTATTTTTGACCCTTAAACTCTTTCTAAAATTTTGATCAATCGAATATTAGAAAATTAAAAATATATCTTCACATCGAATATACCCTTAGAGGTTAATAGATTTTAGTGATTGGTAATTCACCCATTCGTGTGCATACACACATACAACAATTTTTCTATCTTCATGAAGTAGGATTAAGGTTACGTACATACACATATATTTTGTGTTGAAATTACTAAGTCGTTTAATTGAACTCATTGTAAATATGCTATAGCCGTCTCTCAATGGATGAAGATTTCTCTACAATTTTCCTTTTAATCTGTCCTAAAAAAAAACTATCATCTTTTAATTAGAAATAATTTAAATTCTCATTCTATTTATAATGAGATGACTTGTAGTCACATTAATATTTAAAACTTGTTTTAGACATTAACTTTTAAAAGTTTATCGTTCTTTCTTAAACTATATATTTGATCAATATGCACTATATAAAATTTGAACAGATCAATAAAACAATACATATTATGCTCATGGGTGGATCAGAGTTAGGTAGACGCAAAGAGGTTCAAATTACACCTAAGATATATTAAGGTTAAAATTATGTTGTAATATATTGATAGTAGATGTGGAATCTTTCTAACGTCTTCTTCATATATTTATGTTTTCATGATTTAATTTTTAAGTAAAAATCTTGACTCTACCACGAATTTATATAATTTTCAAAGAAGCAAGGAAATAAGCGTGTATAGAGAGAGAGCGCGAACACAAACTTTATTCAGAACTCTATAGTTCAATCTATTTGTCATACAACTTAAGAAGATAACCCGAACTGAAGCTCAAAGTTGATCTAATTGATCTTCTTCAATAATTCAGAACTTTCAAATTATGGATATGCCTCGGATTACGAGCCATGAGCTAGCTAGGTTGAACAACCGACAAGTCTTTGAATATGGTTCATATGTTTATTTTCACTAATTAGTTAAAATACTCAAGTTCAAAGGAGACAAATATGATTCATCATCCAAAATTTTATAAAGTTATTATAGTGGTCCAATGACCATTATATTGTCAAGTAATGTCAAATTACTTGTCTCTATTTTTAGGTGTATATATATGAATGAAGGTACAATTATTTATTGATTCCAATTTAAACACGTTTCAAGAATGTAGTTTTCATTTTATCAACTCTTCAAATATTTGTGGACAGAATTATTCTACGATAGTAGAAGATCTATCTAAAATAATTACATCATACTTTATCTTTCTCAATTTTTATTTGTGGAATTATATTGAATACCTTATTGTTGTTGTAGAATTATTCGACCATGAAAGATAATAAAAACTTCATAAAATTAATCGAGATGCAAACAAATTAATCAGAATATTGTGATTATTAAATAAGATTTTTTTTTCTTTTGGTGTTTCTCTAGTTCTTTTGTCCTATTAAATTTGGAGTAATAGTGGTGATGGACCTTTTTGTAGGTAAAAGTTAACCCCAAAAAATCCAAGTATATCTTACTTGGAGATATCACATAATAGCAGACTTGAAAAGTATGAAATGCTAGCTGTTTTAACATATATATATATATCTTTTAAAAAATAAATAAATAATTAGTCATTTAATATTCTAAATCTACTGGCTTTAGTTGGAAGTGATTACTAATTTTTATCTTGAATTCCTAAAGCGGCACTCATTTATTGGAATAATATTTTTTTTCTAATTAAAGCTGACTACTCTTATTTTGAGATAGAGGAAATATTAGGAAAAAAATCTTCATGAAGGACTTTGTTCTAATTTATGTTACTCGGATTCTTCAAAACATTGAGGAATGTGTATCGGATCTTTCAAAAATAGTGTATTTATAAAAGATCTGAAATGCGGTATATTTTTGAAGAGTCAAAACAAGATTCTAATTAGCAAAAGATTGAAGTTGATGGAGAATAGAAGTGAATACTATATTATAAGTGGATTTATAATATTGTAATCATTTTTTTTACTTTGGAAAAAAAGAAAAGAAGAAACAATATACAGTGGTGCTAATTAATTAATCACTTAAAAACTCTAATAGTAAAGTCACTTTTAACTAAACAAGGACTTTAATTAGTACAAGTTAGGTAACTCTAATTGGTCCAATATTCATGAAAGTAGTTTTGGAGGATGATGAATTATTTTTTTCCACAATATTATTTCTTGGAGATGAAAGACTTAGCTCCAAATCAAGAGTTCCATTTGAAGAAATGGACTTATTTGGAACTTTATTGTGATGAGAATTTTGTGATCCATAACTCCAAATAGAATTTTCACACTTTTCTCCAAATGAATTTAGATCTAATGGAGATGATCTTGTAATTTCTTGACCATCTTCTTGGCAATTATGACCAAAATCTACATATTTGTTGTTGCTCCTTGCCTATATCATGTTAACAAAAAAAAGTTAGTAATTAATTGTATATCAAAAAATATATTTACATAATCAGGTCAATTATAAGATAATCATGTTGCTCAGATTCTTCAAAAATCAAGATGTACCCTTGTTCGATCCTCTAAATGCATTCATATTCTACGATCAGATGCTACTAAAAGAACATGTGTTCGTTGGGAATTGGCTCGATGAGTCATTGAAAATTTACTTGTTTAGTAGTGCTACATGTGTGTGATAGTAGTGAAGTCAAATTTTTCACTAAAAAGAGTTAAAATATAAAACAGTAAACACACGAAAGTATATATCCATTTAATTTGTTTTTCCTATTTACGCAATGTAATTTTTCAAGTTGAAGACACCACTTGGGACAAAGTTGGCTGCACCATTGGTGTATGACAATATATTTGAAAGATCCGAACAACATTGCTTACTTCCTATGGATATAATACCTCAAAATTTATACTTAAGCAAATTCACTACTAAAAAGCAAGAGTTAACTACAGACATATTCTATAGCTAAACAGTAAAATTCATTCTTCATTCTATTTAGCAACGAATTATCAAATAATTCTATTAGTATTGAAACTAACAGATTAGCGACGAAGTTCATATCTAATTTTAGGTGTGTCAATAATCCAAAAATAATATATTTACCATATCAAAAAGACTTGAACGTCTTTTCTTTTTGTTGAGACTTGATTGTCTTAGAAAATATTTTTGAGCATGACTTGCAACTTGAGTTGGAGTCCTTGTTGTCACAAAATTTCTTGAAATTCCTCTCCAATCTCCTTTACCTAACTTTTCAAGTCCATTTAAGAATCTTCTATGTTCCTCTTCTGTCCATGGAACACCTAATTCATCCAATATAAACATATATATATATATATATATATATCAATAATCACATTAAAGGGGCACAAAGCATTTTACGTTCACACATAATTTGGGAAAGAATCACACCATCAGAAGTGTGATATAAACAGTTTGCCTTGCTATAAGTATTAATGGTTGCTTAATAGAATATTTTCTATTGGATATATTAACCTTAACAATGGTATAACCCCTTCATATATAAGTTACAATTAGACCAATATTGTTGAAGTTGTGTACTCATAAGAAAGATTCTACATGTTTATGTAGTACAACAACTACAACTCAATTCCACTCAAGTTAGGTAGGTCGATTATATGAATTTTCACTGTTTAATATGTCTCATTTAAGCTCATCTTAGTTTAATGTGAAAATGTTCATTATACACAAAAAAAAAAAACAAATGAAATTAGCTATAGTTATAGTTAATAGCTAACATAACTTGTTGATAATCCGGTGATAAATAGGACTAGCAATGAATTTTGATATTTAGCTACATAATCTATCACTAAAATTCATAATTTTTAATAGTTCATATTGTCGATTTTAGGCTAGATCGTTGTTGGTGGTAGTGGTAGGGGTAGGGGTAGGGGTGGTGGTCGTAGTTGGCTGGCAATCAACATAAAAGCTAACTAGTCAATTCATGATGAATTCTCACGATACAGAAAAAATGTGTGTTCTAGTGATAACAACATGCAAATAAGAAAGAACCATGAGTCAAGAAGATGATTTACCACCCACCCCACCCCCACCACCCACCACACACACAAAAAAAAAAAAGCCAAACATTTTGGATTAGACCATAAAGTGAACCAAATTTGCAAATATAAACCATTATTATTGTACATTAAAACATACTAGAAATGTGTGTGTACAATAAGTATACATGAATTAAATTACATACCTTTCTTCTTTTCACCAACACAACCTACAAGAGTACCATCAGAGAGATAACCATTATTATCAATAGAAGTAGTACTACTTTTTTCCCAACTTTCATTAAGAGATGGAGAAGAAGATGAGAATAAGTGGCTATTTGTTAAAGACAAACAATCCAAACTAAAACTTTTCTTCAAATTATTATTATTATGACTAGAAAAACAAGAATTAGAAATATCAAGTTGCACTCCAAAAAGCCTTAATCCACCAAAAATATTATTACCACTAATAGCACATTTCAAAGTGCTACAAGTTCTTGAATTATGACCAATATAGCCACAATGTGAACACTTTCTCCCCATTTTCACATACACCAAAAAGGGTTAGTTTCACAATTTTTTAATTTTTTTTTTGGTTGTTGAAATGGGAGGAAGAGAAGAGGGTTATATATATCAAGAACTATTTATTTTTTTCAAAAAATAAAATAAAAATTATATAATGATGATGTGTTGTATAGTACAAGGTAGGGTTTTATGAAAATAGCCAAGAAAAGATGATTGGATGGACATTAATGTTTTTGGTTGGTTGGATATATTATCCAAGTTGGGGTTTTTAGAGTAGAAAGCAACAACTTTTTTGTGATTCTACAAACGACAAAATTAAAAGAAGATGGAATTATTATAGGCAAATAATGATCAAAGGTCTCTCATAGAATGCACAAAGCATTTCACGTTCACTCAGAGTTTGAAAAAGAGTCATACCTTAAGGGGTGTTGATAAACGTAACTTATTAATACAAAACATTAGTGATTACTTCCACGACTCAAACTTATAACATATAGCTTACACAAAAATAACTTTAAAATAAACTAATCTCTTTAGTAGAATTTCTGACTATGTTATGTAAGGATTATAACTTACTATAGTTGTATGCACTAAACTCTCTATTATTAATTGTTGAAAAAAGAATCAATAAGGTTATCTTGTCGAAAATATTTGGAAATTTTTTGATGTTGATTTATCAATGGCTTTTTGAACATTGCATAGATAAAGACCTCTTTTCCTGTTTTTTATTTTTTATATTGTGGGGTGGGTGGTAATAAGTCCAATATATGTACAAAATTCATGAAATTAGTTTCTAGCAAAGAGTTGGAAATTGGAATATGTGTATAAAGAGTCAATTAATAAATTCAGTCATGTAATATTCTTTTTATCATGATTTAGAAATCTTGAAAGTCTTATGATGTATAGTTTAAAACTCGATGAATAATAAGTTTGTTTCTGTATATTTCTTTATTGCCGTTACACAACTCAAATCTATTTCTTTTCGAAGAAAACAACTTGTCAACCAAGATATAAGATATTTTCCAACTTATTTAATATTTATTTCTCATAATAGCACATTCGAATTTATAGAATCACTTACTATTTCTGATTTTTTTTTTAAAATAGCCTATGATTTTTCTAAATTGGATTATACTTGTGGGATATTTTTTTGGTAGTACTAGTGCTTTGTTGCAAATGGGATGAGAACTTCAACAAAAGATACAATATCTTTCTTAATAAAATCTGACAAAAAAATCTTAGTTTTTTTAAAAAGGGGATTTATCTCTATCCATATTGAAAAGTATTTATGTATCAGAAATCTCGAGTCTGAATTCTAAAAATGGAGGAAGAGGAGGATAGGTAAAAAGCATGCATTTTCAGGTTCTGCGCTAAGTAAATATAAATTAATCGAGATTCTAAAACAATAACCAACACTAGTGAAAAAACAAAATTTTTCATTATTGTACTTCCAACCCCACCCCCCAATATGACGTGGCGTTGTTGTCCCTTGAAGAATCTTCATTTTCAAGAACAAAATAAACAAATATATCTCTCTGCCTAATTCTTTCCTGCTGAAATATCTTTATCACATCACAAGTTGGAGATACAATATCATACTTTCTCCGTTTTAATTTATTTGTCTTATTTGCTATTTTTGTCCGTTATTCTAACTTTTCACGTGACATATTCAAGACCATAAGATTTAAGTACGTTCTAATACATTCTACGTATCTATTAGTTCAAGATCACGAGATTCAAAAATCTGCTTTACTTTCTTTAACTCTGTGTCAAATCAAAACTAGAGAAACAAATTGAAACGGAAGAAGAGGAGTATTCATCACAAGAATCTAACTCTTTACCTTAGTGAAGAATTACAGGTACAGAGTAACTGAGAAAGGAATTTGTTGCAAATGTTGCTCTCTCTACATATAATTACAAGGCGATGAACACGCGATATGGCTGCTCGAATCAATTAGCAGCTTCTGTTGTCGATATCACCACGACATAGAGAGCAAGGGACACTACAGTTGTTCGCGGAGAGGAAGAACAGGTCAACGAACTACTAACATCAACCACGAGATTCTGGAAAAAATGCAGTGTTGAGATATACAAACCTATGAGATGATGAACTTCATTATAGTCCATTCAATCTGGAACTTCTTCTCAGTTCGTTACTCCTCCATAACAAGATGAAAGCATGAATAAGGACGATCCTAGTGCAGCGATGTTCACCTTACTAAAACTTTCATAAGACGGGCAGGATATCGTTGCTTGTTTTCACTTTGTCAGGGTATGAGATCAGAAGACCATGACGGAGGTGAAGCTCAGTCTTCTCAACTGCAAAACCAGTTATGAATTTTCGCAACGTATCCAATGAGTTTAGATAATACAACAACAACAACATAGCTAGTGTGTAATCCCACAAGTGGGAACTGGGGAGGGTAAGATGTACGCAGACCTTTCCCCTACTGTGGGTAGAGAGGTTGTTTGACTTGCTTCTGATAGACCCTCGGTGAGTAGTATGAACCAAGTATTTAGTAAAACGATGTACCATTTTGCAGTCAACATACAAATAGCGGTCTTAGTTCTAATAGAAAAGACTTGCTCAAGGTATACTTTTAGGACGGCATATGGGAAATAAAACGAAGAGAAGACTTACGAAGAAGAGATGCTAAGACCCGCTCCAGCTTCTAAATTTGCAAATTCCACGGCGATTTTCAGCAAAAGAATCACGTATTGACTGAACCATGGAACTGACAGCTGGAAATAGACCGAGGTCTTCGTGCTGCTCCTGAAAATACGGTGTCCTATTACATCATTTTAGAAGAGAGCTATTACTAATCGAAAAGCTCAAAGCAACTCAATACCACTTGAGATAGTCGATCTTCAATATTCCCGGAGCTCGTATCAGTGGGCATAAATATCTTTCTATAAGCTGCTCTCAGGCTCTTAATCTGGATACTTGCAAGAAAAATTTAAAACTAAAATCAGAGATACAAAAGTTATGGACAAAATTATAGCAATTTAATATATTGAAACTGATAGCACATCAATCTTTTAATAGCTTGTAATGGAAAAAGGAAAAAAGGTCTACAATTTTTTTTTTATGACAAGGGAACCCGCAGCCTTTATCCTTCGGGCGTGCACAGGGTAAATCCCGCTCGAGTGTAATAGTGCACAAACCACACAGGAGAGGTAAACCGCACTAGGCAAGACTCGTACGATTAGCTCGACTGAGAAAGAATGCAAGGTTTCGAAGCTGAGACCCCCATTTGGGAGATCCCTGCTCAACCAACTCGGCCACCCTTGCAGGTATCTACAATTTTCTTTTTTGATATCAGAGCAACCCCCTGTAGGCTTCTTGCTCAACTCCAGTTGGCGCACAGGTTCAGAACTCTGGGAAGTATGGTCCACACCCGCCCCCTACCTTCCTCCTAACATAAATACCATGTTTTGTCCGCGACATGGTTCGAACTTGTGACTTACACCTAATCCACACCACATGTTTCAGTTTACCAGATCATGCAATGTCTCATATGGCATTCTTTAGAGTCTATATAGATTTTTTTTTCTCATTGGGATATTATTACTTAGTATATGTCCAATATATGCAGCAGCATGTCTTTTCTCCAGAATGAACAGCATAGAACATAATTATTTTTTTCTTATTGATTAAAACACTACCAAGTAGAAAGTAGAAAAACAAGTCATAGCAAATGTTACAACAGAGGAATAACACGTGAAAAAAACACGATATGGAATTTTAGCCACTGAGACACAGACCAAATAGCTTATCAAAATTGAACTTCCTACATCTATTTGCTAGAAACATTGGGTAATTTTTGTTAGAATGAAACAAACCTCCACAGCGGAGAATCCACGACGTCTTAAGCCTTCAAGATTCAACCCACGAAGCTCAGCTCTTTCCCCTGAGACAATTATGTACTTTGGAACATCTTGAGAAACCTGGGGAACAAAAAGATTGAGATCCCGAAAAGGAAACACATATGTGATCTCGAATATCACAGTTAGCGTGCTACAGTACAAGAATATATGTGCTTCTAATCTTAGAAATTCAGCTGAAATAATTTGATGATATTCAACTTAACGTAAGCAGTTCGAAGCTAAGCTTTCATGAGATGCAAATTACAAAGAACTTTAAGCGTCTAGCAGTTATAGATGCTTTGCTAACTTAACTTATGTTTACATCAGGAAAAACACCAAACTATGAAACTGTTGATATCTTAGTTTATCATGAGAGGAAGGCTGAGTCTTTCGAAAAACTAAAAGACAGCAACTAATTTGAATTAGGAAAGAATCTCACCACTGAACCACCACCAATGAAAGAATACGAACCAATACGGCAAAATTGATGAACTACAATACCTCCAGCAGTGTGAGCATAGTCCTGTATGAGAAGAATTTAAACCATCATCTATCAGTTCGATTTGATTTTTCCAGAATAGGTCATGCTTCACGAAAATGACGAAAGTGGAATAGTCTATCACCTCCACCACAACATGACCTGCAAGAAGTGTACTGTTCGCCAAAATATTGTTGTTGCCCACTTTGCAGTCATGAGCTATATGGCAAGAGCCCATAATAAGATTATTATCACCAATAACCTGTTTATGTAAGCTCGTTAAAGATAACTATGTACTAAAATTTATAACTTTCTGCACTACAGAAAAACTAACGAGCTAGTTTCATACGGTTTTATCACTTGGAGTTGAAGATCGATGGATGGATACATGTTCCCTGATTTCATTATTGTCACCAATCTCGAGAAAGCACTCATTCCCAAACTGAAATAATCAAATTACAAACAAGATAACGGTTATTTGCATTTTCAAATAAGCACCACCTACTTAAATGTGAGGGTGAGGGAAAGAGTGATCATGATGAACAGACAGATCATTGAACTGATGGAGACAACTCCGAGCTCATAAGCCAAACAAAAATGATTCTCAATTCGGCGGCAGCACACTTTTAAATCTATATGATGTGATAGAACAGTATTGAATAAATTTAGCTGTCAACACTATCAAGATGTTTTTCAAATTTCTTTTTAACTTTTTTCAGTAATGAGTTTAATACCAGGATACTGACCTTATATTTCATGTCCTGGCACTTGACACCAATTACAGCATGATGCCCAAAAACATTATTTCTCCCGACGACTGTCTGACCAGGAAGATCATCTCCAATTACAGCACCACTGCTTAAAATATGCACCCTAAACGGTACTGGAGAGAACAGAAAGGAAGTAAAACTCAAGTACAACAAGAAAATTTAACTCACGTCATCAGGATGCAATTGTCCCCTAGTTCAGTATTTCCAAAGATGTGACTTCCCGGGTACAGTTGACAAGCCCTCCCCAACTTTGCGAAAGGCCCAATGGTACAGAAGGGACCAATTGAAACACCCTACATGCAGAAAAAGCTCCTTTAACTAATTGCAAAATACTAATTCACCTAAGGCCTTAACATATAAACCTTAACATCTTCAATAAACCAGCTATAATGAGTCAAAGGAAGAAACGTGACATCCAAATAGATCAATCAATCAATCAACCAACCAAATATATGTCAATCCCACGGAGGTGGAATTGACTATATGAATCCTCTGCATTCATTTCTTTATATTTATTACAGCCCAAACAATAAATATTTTGTGTTGCATGGAAAATCAGAGATTCTCTTAAACTATAGTAATGTAAATGCCATAGTATCTCTACACCAAGATACATCTTTAACTAGAATAAAAGGACTCACCACAAACATTGTACCTAATATAAGTATAATAATAACAACTAAGCCTTAATCACAGCTAATCAGAATTACCTATATGGGTCTCTTCTTTTGAGGGAGTAAGTGATTTCTTTCCCTCAATTCTAATTTATGTGACACACTTTACTTTTTAGTTTGTTCCAAAAAGAATGACACACAATTTATTTTTTTGGAAACTTCACGTTTTAACGAGAAGCTTTTATAATCACACAACAGACGCTATGACATGTTTCAGACCACATGCTTCAAGAGTCTTCATTTCTTTCTTAAAATCCATGTCAATTCAAACTATGTCACATAAATAGGAACACAAGGACTATTTTTCTTGTCTTTGTTGGGACTTGAACTATGGTCTCCAATAGTTTTCACTGACCACTAGGCTATACGGCTATACCATATACTGCGGTGCAATTACCTAATGGATCTTTTACCTCCACTAGGCTATACGGCTAAGTTTGCTAATACCAAGAGAAGAAGTCACAAGAAACTCCTCCAATATATAAAAGTGTAGAGAGAAGAACAACACCTATTCTAAATTAAGAGTGAAGAATATAAAGGTTGTTGAAGGAAGGATCCAGCGTTAACCATTTCTAATCTCAAATCTTCACTAGCCAAGCTTGTAATTAAGAAGTTATAAAAGATTAAAATCACTAGAGCTAAAAACTAAATGTTGATAATTAATGGTGGATCTAGGGGGCACAAGGGGGGTCGTCGAAAAACTACATTCTATAAAAAAAAAAAAGTTAATTTTTTTACTTTTTTGAGAATGGTCACAAGTAATTGTTCAAGGTCAAAATTATTTTATATCCATATATCATAGATGTTGAATCCATTTGGCTTCTTCATGAATTTACTGC
Source organism: Solanum raphanifolium (assembly GCA_036250405.1). Classification (NCBI taxonomy): domain Eukaryota; kingdom Viridiplantae; phylum Streptophyta; class Magnoliopsida; order Solanales; family Solanaceae; genus Solanum; species Solanum raphanifolium. Next base: position 9,131 of record JAJOOE010000561.1, on the reverse strand, counting down.
TTTATATTCTTAATCCCGTTAATGAAAATCTTGGATTCGCTAGTGCTGACGACAATGACCTATTCCTATGCAACTAAAAGTTTGAAGCATTTTCCTTACTTTCCCTACTTATCTTGACAGGAACACCCTAAAAGATATAACCAGAGGTTCCAATCCTAATCAAGTGCCCTAATATTCCAAACTACGGTAATGAAGAAAAGAAACAGCTACACCCATGTGCAAAATATAGCAGGTCCCAATCCGAATAAAGTAAAAGGGCTGTTGTTATGACAGTCAGCATAGAGTCAAACTAAGACAAATTCTCAATATAACCGGTCCCAATTAGTTTGAGATTGAATTATACATGATTATTTGACTAATGAAGCAAAATCAAACTTGCTACTAGAACAAACATATATAACTGGTAAAGACTTGAGAAATTCAAGAAAAAAAGGCATATACAGAGGAAAGATTGAATCTTTACATCACCCAAAATGGCTCTTGGATGAACAACTTAAGACGGGTGAACGAATCGTGGTTTTTCATCAGCAGCATCAATGGATTTTAAAAATAAAATCCTAAGTCCAATCTATAATCCAAAAATCCAAACCAAATATCCAAAAAGTTTGGATTTCAAATAGCCCAAACTATGCCCACCGTTAAGCAATGCATCTTGGGCCTAACTCAACCCCAAAAGCTAGCTAATGGGGAGGATTGCCCAAGTCCATATAAGGACACCACACATCTCACACCGATGTGGGATTTTTTCATTCTTCAAGACCCACCCCTAGTCGGCATACAGTCAAACTAAGACAATTCTCAATATAACCAATCCCAACTGGTTCGGTATTGAAGTATACATGATTATATGACTAAAGAAGCAAAATTAAACTTCCTACTTGAACAGACATCTATAAATGATAAAGACTTGAGAAACTCATCAAAAGAAAAGCATAAACAGAATAAAGATTGAATCTTTACATCATCCATTAGCATTTCAATGAAAAACTTAAGAGGTGTTAATGAATCGTGGTTTTTCATTAGTTGCATCAAAAGAGCAGTTATTATGACAGTCAGCATTGAGTCAAAAGAAAGACAATTCTCAGCATAACCAATCCCAACTAGTTCGTGATGGAAATATACCAGGGAATCTTAGTAGCTCAGTTGGTTGGCTACGTGAACTTTCAACTTGATGGTGAGGGTATTCCCAACTTGTTACAACCCCCCCCATTTCCCCTCCCCCTATCCCCAATTTGAAAGTGATTGAATGTGACAAATGAAGCAAAATTAAACTTACTACTATAGCAAACACCTATAAATGGTAAAGACTTCAGATTTTCATCAACAAAAAAGCATAAACAGAATAAATATTGAATCTTTACCTCACCCAAAATGGCATTGGGATGAACAACTGAAGAGGGGTGAATGAATCTTGATTTTTCGTCCTCTGTAGCATCTGCACAAAAAAAAAACCATAAGAGAATGAATACTTGAAATTTGAGTTTTTCAAAGGAGAAAAAGGAGTTAAAATGGGAACTTTACAAGTAACAATGGAAGAAAATCTGCAGAGAGTGAATCTTCTGAGAGCAACAGAGAGAGGCCTACGACAGCTGGAGAAGAAAAGAGAAGACATGTGTGTGTTCAAAAAATTTGAGGGTCTCTTTCGAATTTTCGTGTATTTTATTGGGGTGAAATATGCAAATAGTCACTTTTTAAACTTCTAATAATCAAATTTTAACCATCATTTTTTAAATTAATTACACTTTAGTCACTAATTAATATAGAGACATCATTTTTTCCATTATACCCTTTGATTAAAACTCGAAAACTTTAGGAATTTGTCTGAAGTTCGATTTGTCAAAACTTCGAACTTCAACATTGTTTGTTAAAGTTGTTTCGTATTTTGTTATGGAGTTTTTTTTCTTCTTCTTCCTTTTGTCTTGCTTTTTAGCATGAGAATATCGAATAAAGGAATGACCGAGGGGTACTAATTTGATAAAAATATAAAACGAAGATGCAAGGCAAGCATCATTATTGGTCACCGCCCAAAAAATAAAAGATTTGTTAGTCCAGATTGAAACTAACGCATAGATAATGGTCAATGTCAAGATCGATGTCAAAAGAGGTATAAAAACGTATGAGACTAAAAGAGCATCTTTACAATTCGATTTAAGTCGATTTTTAATGTGATAAAGTTTGAATAAAGAGATGACCAAAAGGGTATTGATTTGTGGGAAGCATAAAAAAAAATTCAATCAAACACTATTGCTAGACACCGTTTGAGAAACAAGTGATTCACACTTCTAGCTGAAAATACATTAATTAAGGTATCACAAAGAAAATTCAAAGACGACTTTTTGAATTAATAACTATTAGTTGAGTGATCAATCCAAAAAATATTATAAAATTTAAAGAATCCACTTAGTAACTATTTGATTTATTTGCACACAATATTTACGTACATCAAATCTATTACATACGGTGTCTAACAATAGTGTTTAGTAAAAATTTATTTGCACACAATATTTACATCAAATCTATTTGATTTATTATAATTAAGTAATTAAATAATAATGATATATATTTAAATATATATCATGTATCCATTTGTTCACTATAAACACCTAATATGTTGATAAATATTCAAAATCGTATCCTGGCTAGATTCTTTCTCCATGAAAAGATATAAATATAAAATAAATAAAAAAACATAAAATAATGAGATTTAAATAATTTGAATTTTTTTAACTAAAAGTAAGTAGAGGCCAAAGACCGCTAAGTTATTAACAAGACAACTAGTCAAAAACCAAACGTAACATGCACTACAAATTCAAGAAATCAAATATTATAATCGAATTCCTCGTATCGAATTAGTGTAATGTAATTTATATCTATAAGGTAAGTTATAAGCTATTATATATAAGTTAATTTATTACATTCACACCTGAAAAATATAATAATAATATATTTCACATAAAATAAAACTTAGATATATTTAAAGAATGACAAATGTGAATTCTCTTGAGGGTCTCAAAAAAATTATAATCTTAAACATATTAGAATAATTATTTATTTTTAAAATCATAAAGTGAAATGAGTAATTATTAAGTGACTTATCTTTACACATAGTACATTTAAAAAAATATAGAATTCACCTTTATATTGTCATTTCTGTCGTTATTATCTTAGGCTTGGATTTTATTATTACATACTTCCTCCGTCCAATAATAGTTATCCACTATACTATTTTGAGATATCTAACAATATTTATCCATTTTATAAAATAAATGAAAAATTTTACACTTAGTTCCTAATTTAGCCTTATCATTAATTATAGTCATTTTCTCGTTATATATTTTTTCAAGACATAGTATTAATATTCAAAGACTGATATAGTAAAATTACCCTTCTATATAGTTTCTTAAGAAGTCTACAAAGTCAATAGTGGACAAATATTATTGAATAGATGAAGTATTTTTTTTTTCTTGCCTTGATTATCGTATTGTTTCTATTGCTATTGTTTTTTATTTAATATGGTTGCTTCGTTATTAAATTTCTCTTCTTATTGATTTTGATATACTTTACTTTCATTCGAAATCTATCGGCAAATAACTTTTCTAATTTCATAAAGCCAGAATAAGATTTCGTACACACCACCCTCTCTCGATCGCAACGGTATGTTTCAGTAAGTAGTACTCTTTGTTTTGATTAACTCTTCCTTTTAACCTTCTAGAAATTTGACACGTGTCATCTTTCTATGCCTTACTATTTTTTCCATAAATGCTCCCTTAAAAATTGGAGAAAATAAAATCTCACGGACTCCGCCATCAAAACGACGCCGTATTCCGATATGCCAGCCGAAGAAAACCGTAACGCCTCGCCGGCGGCGCCACATCCACCGACGGACACGGCGGAAGAAGCTATCTGGTTATGGACACAGATCAAAGCAGAAGCTCGGAGGGACGCAGAAGCTGAGCCAGCATTAGCAAGCTATTTGTACTCAACTATACTATCTCACTCTTCGCTTGAGCGTTCACTCTCTTTTCATTTGGGGAACAAGCTTTGTTCTTCAACGCTTCTATCTACTCTTCTCTACGATCTGTTCCTCAATAATTTCTCCACTGATCCTGATCTACGCGCCGCCGCATCCGCTGACCTACTCGCCGCTCGCTACCGTGACCCAGCCTGTGTTTCCTTCTCTCATTGTTTGCTTAATTACAAAGGCTTCCTTGCTTGTCAGGTTTGTAAGTTGTAACTACTCGTTATGCCTATTTTTACTTATTCAGTATGCAATAAATGGAATGCCAATTTTACCATATTACTGTTTGAATATAATAAATTTATGTTTCGAGAAATGACTATAGTTAATAATACCATAAATTAGTAACTATGTCATAACATCTATTTTTAGTATATTGTGATACTGTGAAATTGTCTCTTCATGAAGAAATAGGAAACCTGGGGACTTATGTTAATTTTTTCTGGAAAGATGGGAACTTTAGAGTATGAAAAGATGAGTTTTTGGTGGATTTGTATGAAAAATTGATGATTGAAGTGCAGGAGCCAGGATTTTCGACAAGGGAATTCAAAATATAGAGTAAATACACGAAAAGACCTAAGGGATTTATTAACTACTCCTATATATAGAACAACAACATACCTAGTGTAATTCCACTTGTGGGGTCTGGGAAGGGCAAGATATATGCAAACGCAAGATCGTATCCTACTTTTGCAGGGTTGAGAGTCTATTTCCAATAGACCATCGGCTTGACATACAAGAAAAGAAATATCTACTATTTATACATGAAGTATATTATATACATACAAAATAGTTTTGACCTTGTGCACTATGTAATTTTTGGTGATGAATGCCCATGCAGCACCCTAGCTCCCCCCCTGGTTGAATTGAGTCTTCATCAAGGAAGACTCAAATGTTCCAACTGTTTCCTTGGAAGTTGTACCAAACAAAAGATTGACACAGGATGTTAGAAGTATATGGCATATGCCAATCTACTTGAATGTGAAACTGATAATATGACCTTTTCACTTTAGGATTTGACAGTGTTCAAGACATAGTTGGTACTATATTTCTATGTTATAACAATAGGCACATTTGTTAAAATATTACTTTGGCAAGGTAGTGGAATTAGATCTTTCTTTGGATGTATACTTGGTAAGCGTTTGGATAACAATTGAGTTGAAGTTAAAAAGAGAGTATTTGAAGTTGAAGTTGGAAAAAGTTTGTGGAAGTTGATGTTTATGTTTGGACATGAAAGACATTTGGAAGAAAAAGTTTGTGAATGCTATGAATTTGTGAGTAGAAGTCGAACACTTGAAGAGCCTTGCTTCTAATAAACTCTCAAACCACTACTACAAGATTTCATTTATTATTCAAATAAGACTTCACTTGATATCTGAGACTTCACGGCCAAACTACTATTTGTAAATAATCATGTCATGGTTGAACGGGTTAAAATGGTGAAAGTGTGTGCTGCAATGGAGCCAAGGACTGTGATATTGTTGGCTCAGTAGTCTCTAGTATCTGGTTGGTTGGTATGGTTTGAAAGTAGTACAAAGATAAAAGGTTACCAGTTTGATGGTCTCTACCGTTACTTGTTTTTTCTTTTCTATCCCAATCCATTTTGAGATAAGCAGCTAATGAAACATCGTACCCGTGGGTTTTCCTGTTTATATGTGTCAGAAGGCCCGAAAACACCTATATAAGCGTATGTAAATGAATGTATGCAATTGATCTTTCCTTTTCTGTTAAACAATGTTCATTAGCTACCATGTGTTGTATTGGCTCTCTGCTGACAATGAAATAACTTTACAAATGCATTTGGACAGTTCACCATATTCTAAATTGAAAAGGAAAAAGTATATGTTTCCTTTGGTTAACAACTGTGAGATGCTTTTTTATTTCAATAAAATGAGTAGCTATTAGCATCTCATGGAAATTGCATACTTACAGATTGCCTGTATTTCAATAGTAAGTCAAGGGGCTTACTTTTCACTTCATATCATATCGACTCTCTCTTCAAATGGTAGTATTAGGTATTAACAATTTAATGTTTTATTTTCAGGCACATCGAGTAGCTCACAAACTTTGGACTCAATCCCGAAGGCCACTTGCACTTGCACTTCAATCCCGAATCTCTGATGTTTTTGCTGTTGACATTCATCCAGCTGCCAAAATCGGAAAAGGCATCCTCTTTGACCATGCAACAGGAGTGGTTGTTGGTGAAACTGCAGTTATTGGAAACAATGTGTCGATTCTTCACCATGTAACCTTAGGAGGAACTGGTAAGTTTGGTGGTGACCGACACCCTAAGATTGGTGATGGAGTGCTCATAGGTGCAGGTGCCACGATATTAGGCAACATAAATATTGGTGAGGGAGCCAAGATTGGCGCTGGATCAGTGGTTCTGATTGACGTGCCACCACGAACAACTGCAGTTGGAAATCCAGCTAGGTTGGTGGGAGGGAAAGAACAGCCAACTAAGCATGAGGAATGTCCCGGAGAGAGTATGGACCATACATCTTTCATATCTGGATGGTCTGATTACATCATATGACTTGCATATCATGTATGATATATTTGCCAAATGAACTAAGAAGTCGTCGTCTCAGAACATAAACGAGATGACAGAGGTTCGATCTTACTGCTGCTGACAGTTTATAAAGAAAAGATCTTTTATCTATCTACTCTAAAAGATTATTCTTCTGCTTTTCTGTACTTTGCATACTGTGAAAGTTGAAGAAATCCAGTAATGGATGAATAAAAAGTATAGTGTTCCTGGAATTGAGTAATATTTATTCACAGTAGAGTTCACTACATGTAACCAATTGGTGTTTGAATTGCCTTGAAACCATGTTTATAGAAAGATATCAGACTGTACATTAATATATGATTCTGCTGGAGAAAATACTTGCAATGTCTGATTTCTCCACTTCTATGCATTGCCTTTGCATATGGAACACGTTTTATTATCGATGAGAACTAAAGAATTTCATCGAGAACTCAGATCTGCTTAAGAACAGACACTTGAACACACAAATATGTGCTACTCTTCATAACTCGCCCGTACTTGTCGATCAATGTATAAGACGCCAGAATGAGGCATTAGTTTACAGCAAGTTGTTAATATACATTTTTGCAGTGCAACCTCGTATATAGATGAATTAATACCAGAGGTATCATAGCCAACCCCAACTAGTTTGGGATTAAGGCAATACCATCTGATAGCTCTCTGGTAACAACTTATTGTAAAGAAGAATTATGCCTATATTAAAGAATGGAAATTTACAAACTTTAGCAGCTTTGATTGCCAGTTCTCCGAAATTGAACTTGAAAAATCTCTGAGCCTGAAGAAGATTGTTAGGAGTGCAGGGTGGATGATTGACTATCTCTGTTACTAGTGACGACTTCTACAACAGCATCATCTCGTGATGGTACTCTCAGGTATGCTTTCATCATATCGTAAACAGTAAACCCAATTGCAACAGATGGTACAACCTAATGTTCAAACATAGCATAGTGATCAGTCAACATGATAGATACAAAAGGCAATAAAGTACAGTCGATGTGTAGTTTGTTTCTTACCTTAAGATAGTTGAGGCTAAGCCCGGAAAAGAGTTGTTTCCATCCATGTGTCCGCAAAATCATAACAAGAGTATCTGCTGTTCCTTTCATTTCGTGGCTGTTAGATGCTGAGAGTCTCTGGACCTGAAATGTTCGTGTACTCTTGTCATTCTAACTGCAAGTTTGTCACAAGAATAGTTAACCAACTTATACAATCTCACTAAATTACCTGCATTTGCCGCCTAACAACATCTAGAGGATAAGTGAAAGTTTGTCCTAGAAGTCCTGCTACAGATCCACATGCTAGTTTTATCGTGATATCATTCTTCCGCTCCTTAGGGACATGGCTCTTCATTGTCTCATAGAAGTAAAATTTCAGCCCAGCATAAGGAAAGATTCCATAGAGTGACGGAGCTGGAATGCAGCATGCACATTACGTAAGAAGAGTTGCAAACTAACAGTAAATGCAAGTATCGCAAGGCAAAACACTTCATACCAACTCCACGGTACAGGCCCTTTATTCCAGCTTCCTTGTATGTCTTCGAAAAACAATCCTTTATTCCCTTGTAAACTTGTTCACCAGTTACAAGCCCTTGTATATTCAGCTTTTGGGATCCAACTACCTAGCTGATCATATGTGAATCAGTCTTCAATTGTTCACAGAGCAGTAAAGTGAAATAAATTCATATTCATTAGACTAGCTAAGCTAGAAAGAATTTGGAGCTAGAGGATGTTCGATGATAGAGTGACGGACAAAAAGCTTTTAGAATGGAGAAAGAAAATCAAAAGAGTATGTCGTTATGTTTCTCACCTGGTAAGCCAATTTAGTTCGAACCAAATCAAGTGGATAAGTAAAGAGTACAGCAGTTCCACCAGCAAACGATCCTGCAACGAGATCAAGAATGGGACCTTTCCCCACTCCAGGAATTCCATCTATAATCCAGCGGCGATACTCTTCATAGGCCATGTAGTGCAGTGCTGCATAAGGGACAATGCGAGCAACACTAGCTCCATTTCCCCTGAAGAAGAGTTCCACCAAAAATACATGTAAACTTATAGACTAACTCATCTGAACAGTTAAAATCGAAGGGAGAATATTGCATTTTGCACCTGAAAAAACCAAGAGTTCCTTCTGTCTTGGCAATCTTTGTAAAGGATCCTATCAGCCCCAAACTCCGATATTCAGCTTGTCTGGTCTAAGGAAAAGAAAATCAAACATAAGGAACTCAACTTTTTCTAGATTCACAAATTCATACTTGCTATTCATAGCACATTTCACTTTTTAATATTCAAGAGCACCAACTGTTAAACAATATGCCTTTTGAGGTCCTTCATGATTCTGATAATGCAAGAAGAATCTTTTTCATCCATAAGCTCCACTGGTGAATAGATCATGGAATATATCAAGCATCTGTTTCCCTTCTCTTTGTGCTCTAACAGATCTAATGAAATACATTACTGATTACAGGCATTTTAAATAAGAAATATTGATTAACTACACCTTAATCCCAATTTAATTAAGATGCTTATATGAAACTTCAGTTTTTTGTTTGATATACACAACTTAGCA
>JAJOOE010000560.1:0-50537 GCA_036250405.1 Solanum raphanifolium | reverse complement strand
CCCCTTGATTATGCTTATTGCTTATGGTCATTTTAATTGCTTCCGCGACCAAGGATGTGTAATGATACGCTATGAGGCTTGTTTGGGGTTCCTTCGGGTTCCCCATTCGCCGGTCACGTCTAGGCCCTAGGCTTGGGTCGTGACAGTTACAAACCCAAACTTCACATTTAGTACAAAATTAAAGTGGATTTGGGGAACTTCGGTGAACCGTCAAATGGTTCGGCGAGCTCGACCCAGCTCGCCAAATGACCCAACGTGCTTACTTTCAACCCAACTCCTCAGATTCAACCCCACAACCCTCGAAAACAAAATAAAAACATGCACTCATAAAATTAAACCAAGACCCATAATACCCATACCCCCGGGATACTTAGACTTCTCCCGGTTTGGCCAAATTTGGCCATTTGACTACTTTTACCCTTAGGAATGATGTCAACCACTCCATCATTGGGCAAATTACGTCAGTTAGCACAAATGTGGGTTACTTAAACTTCACCCAACCAGACCCAACAACATGCAAGCACAACCCCATAATTTAAATCAATTTTAAGGCACAAAATTTTGGGAAATCAACATTATAAGCATTACAGGCATTATATTCAAATTAACAAAGGCACACATAAACACAATTATGATCAGACAGGCCCAACACACATCACTAAGACAAAATCAATTGCAAAAGAGTACAAAATCACTAAATTAATATTCGGGGTTCAAAAAACCAACCTTAGATGCCGATTAAACAAGTTGAAATGCTAGGCGGCAAATAAATCCAACTTTGAACACAAATCCAATGACCAAAATGCGATAAAAATGCAAGAAATAGAGTACTAAAGTGCGGGTGTGATTTTGGGAAGTTCAAAAGTGAGGGAAAGTGAAAAAGTTTGAAAGTTTAAACCTTTTGCCTTTAAAAACTGTTTAGGTCTTGCCCATTCGGCGACGTTAGTTTTGCTCACCGACCCACTCGGCGACACGCATAGTTGCCACTTACCTCACCGAGTTTTACAAAACCTCCAGTTAATCTAGGGGTCCAAACGGCGGACTAGGTCGTGATCGCCGACTTGGTCAGCGATTCGCCAAGTTGTTTCTGGGCTCGTTGAGTTTTATAGACTCCAATTTCAAATTGTCGTGAGTCCAACGACGGTCCAAGTCAAGCTCGCCAACCTCTTCGGCGATGCGCTGACTAGACATTTAGCTCGCCAACCTGCACTTTTCAAACACCTTCCACACTTTGACCTGCACAGTCACACACCATTATTTCAAACTTAAAAAGAAAGCAAATAAAACTTGGGTTGCCTCCCAAGCAGCTCCTTAGTTAACGTCGTGACATAACGCAAGTCCACGCTGAAACCACATTCTTGGGATTGGTCATACTGTCACTAGGCAACCCCCCTTGCTGTCTCAGATTTAGATGAGATGAGATATGACCCATTTGGGTCTCCAACTGCTTGATTGATACTGAATGGGAGCTAACCGTCTGGCTAAGGGTCGATACATCTTCTTTAATTTCTTTCAAAATCTTGTCTAACCCCTCAACTTTGTTGAGGATACGAGAAAGCATATCCTCCGACCGACCACTTTCCGAATCCTTTGGCTTTTGGAGCTCATGGGGAGGCACATACCTATCATTTTCCCCATCCTTCCAATTGGGATTTCGATCCCTCCATTCTCGATCACGATCCTTGCAACATTCATCCCTGTTCCAATCTTGGTTACCACTCTGCCTCGGGTAGTTTGAACGATAACCACCACCTTGGTTGGCTAGGAAATTCATATCTTCATTATACAATGCTTCGAACTTAGCTTCTTAAGAATTCACACACCCAAGACCCACGACATTGACACTTCGAGCACCAGCTCCCATGACATTTTTAGACAGAATATCAAGTTGTGTCATGATCTTGGCCGTGTTTTGGTCCCTCTCATGGTCATTTTCCATCTGTTCCTTGGTCAATTTAAAAGTGAGCGGGGAGACCTGATATTCACGGGTGTACCAACCCCGGTTGATTGTGATCATTGTATCGAAGAGCTGAGCTGCTATCACATAAGGTTGCTGTATCAAACCTCCAGGAGAAAGTTGGTCAGAAACACCGTTGTTTACCGAGTCAATGCTCCGATAAAAATACTACAAAAACTCATTGTCAGGCAAGCAACGAGTTGGGCATTACAACACCAACTTTTTGAATCATAGCCAAGTTTCATGAATTGGCTCGCCCTCGAGATGCTTGAAGTTCTGAATGCTGTCCCTAAGAGTCATCATCTTTGAAAGAGGGAAAAATTGTACTTAAAATGCGGTGACCAACTCCTCCCACGAAGTGATTGATTCACATGGCAATTCATCCAGCCACTTACATGCTTCTCTAATAAAAGAGAACGAAAACAACTTCAACCAGAACGACTCTTGGGATATGTTCTTGAAGGAGAACGGTCCGCAAACATCCACGAAGTTTCTAATATGCTCATGGGGATCCTCATGAACCAAACCACCGAACAACCCCTTAAATTGCAAGAGCTCCAACATAGAACTTGTGATATGGAACACCGCACTCCCTTCGGCCAGAGGTAAGCAACTGGCACCAATTCCACCCATAAGATGGGGGTCATTAGCATTAGGCTCGTTGACGTCGTTGAGGTTTCCGATGTCATCTTGGTGTCCCACTTGGCTACCATTACTTCTGTTCACACTCATACTTCATGTTTCAAAACACAAACAAGCAAAACAAAACTAAAATTAAGCAAGTTCAACTATGACTAACAACAACAAAATTCAACTTCACTAAAGATTCTAAACCAACACCACTCCCCAGCAGCGGCGCCATTTTGATTTCACGTATCAGGACGCTTCTTCCAATTCTAAGTGCCAACAATCGTTAGTCAGTAATATAACCCAACTAAATGAGTTGGGGTCGAATTCCACAGGAAGTCGTACGTGTTTGAGAATCAATCGAAAAGCATGAATATGTTCAAGTCAACCAAAGGAATAGATATTTACGAATAAAAATATAATTCAAGTTAAGGGTGACACAAATGTCAATTAACAGGGTTTTTTTAATTGGAATTATCAACTACATAACAACAAATAACACGAATTAACAAGTAATGAGACGGGTTCTTGGGATGTGATTGGATTATAGGCTAAGGTAGGCAAATGGGTGATTGCAACTAATAGTAAATAGTTGTAAATCAGTGACTAAGCTAGACTTTAGTGGGGATAAATTTTCTCTCGAACAATTTACCCCGAATCAAGTTGGTTTCTCTCGAACACCAACAAGTAGCAATTAAGGACACTTTACGATTTAGTCCATTCACTCTCTTGAGCTGAATATGTGGAAAAGGGTTTAGGATTCACTCTCTCGAGCTGAACCCATGACAATACAATACCCACAGACCATTAAATCAGTAACCTTGGTTTTAAAACCTCTCTCTCGAGCAAGCCAAAACCACTAAGGTAGAATTGCATTTTCAACTACAACCCTTTAAATTAAACCACAATTATTGATTGAAATCACTTTTAAACAACATTTAAACTACCAATTAGCAATACCCATAAACTAAACTAACCCATAATCACACCCCAAGAATTGGGGTTTTATCTAGACATCATAAAAAGATAGAAATCGTTACCAAATTATGTTTCCATCAACTGGGTAAGATTAATTTCGTCTTAACAAAGGTCCAAATTATCAAAGACCCACTTCCAATTTCTCGAAAATGGAAAACTTCAATTCTTCAAAGCTAAGGAAAAGTTTTTGTCTCCAAACTCAGAGTTCTATATCATGAAAAATTGATTGTATATTCTAAAAACTCCTTCTAAAATAAGAATTCAAAAATATATTTATAGTCACCAAAAATATGACGCAAAGGGCCATTTGGCATAGCAAGTCGTTATAGCCGATCAACTCGGCGATCCGCCCTTTGTTCAGTTCCATTGCCTTTTCGCTTTGGCCTTTAACATCCTCAAGTTTTGTAACTTTGGTCAAACAAATACTGCATTGCGAAACCGTTTGGTGACACGCCGATTGCTCCTTTATCTCACTGACTTGATTTTCTCCTTCAGGGCTTGGCACACTGGAACTTTAGGAGAGACGATGGCCACTCGACGACTCGGCCAATGGATTAGGCAATCAACATGCCTTCTTTTCTTTGTTATTTTAATTGCCTTGTTTCTTTTTTCTCATTAGTGTCCATGCTTTGTTCCTCAATCCAAATACGTGGAAATCAAGGATTTTACATCAGTTATTGGCACAAAATAAGCATTTGAGGACACTAAATCTCTCCAAATAAAGCCCTAAATTAGTCCAAATCGTGGACTCATCATTGGCTAAAGTCGTGACAGCCCAAGACAATAGGGAGGTTGTGGTTCCCATGAACCTAAATGTGGGCACGACAGTATCTAGAGTGAGGGCCTTAACTAGGATGAATCCTACAGAGTTTCATGGTTCTACGGTTAAGGAAGATCCTCAAGAATTTATTGATGAGGTCTACAAGGTGTTGATGATCATGGGAGTGATGCTAGTGGGAAGGGTGGAGTTGGCCGCTTATCAACTAAAGGGTATGGCTCAAATTTGGTATAACCAATGGAAGGAAGGGAGATCAGATGACGCGGCTCCTCTTGATTGGGAGAAGTTTAAGGTCACTTTCCTTGATAGTTTCTTTCCCCTTGAGATAAGGGAAGCCAAGGTGCTTGAGTTTATTAGCCTTCAAAAAGGGAGTATGAGTGTGAGGGAGTATGCTTTAAAGTTCACACAATTGTCTAAGTATGCTCCATCAATGGTTGCCGATGCAAGGGCAAGGATGCGTAAGTTCATTTCGGGTGTGTCCGAAATGGTGGTTAAAAAGTGTGGTACTTCCACGATCATTAATGACATGGACATCTCTCGTCTCATGGTTCATGCACAATAGATTGAAGAGGAGAAACTTAAGGAAAAGTCTAGAGAGGTAAAAAAGTCTATAAATCTACCCGGAGCTTCCGCTGGTTTTCAGATAGAAACTCCAATTTATCTTTCTGCTCGTTGGGAGAACTCTCAATGGATTGGTTTCCGGGAGTCGAGGTGGAAGTAAAATAGAGTCCCATCCGCCTCCCCGGTTCCACGCGCCCTTACTAGTAAAGGCTCCCATTGGGAGAAGCAGAAATTGTTGAGTGAGCGATCCGGGTAAGCTCTATGCTCTATTTGCTTGCAATTCTATGCCTATCAAAGTTGGCAAAGGCTTCTGTAACCTTAGACTCGTTACGCTGTTCGACCGAACTCGTTGGCTAAGACCAGTGATGGTAATTTCTCTCATGCAAGGTCCAATGGACAAGGTCATCCTAGATTTTGACAAAAGATTTTGGGTCATGGTTCCTCCAATGTTCCTCCTAAGTTAAAAAAAGATAGGGTGTCTAACCCTAAGCCTCAAGGAGGTAATGGTAGTTGATCTTCATTTCCCATTTCTACTTGTACTAGGTGTGGAAGAAACCACGAGGGTAAGTGCCTAGCCGGCACAGATGGTTACTTTGGTTGTTGTAAAAGTGGTCATAAAATGAGGGATTGCTCGACGGCTTAAGGAAGAGAGGGTAATCAAGATCCCCCTAGTGGTTCGGGTCCCAATCCTTCTAAGCAAAACCAATTCTATGCACTTTAGACTCATGGTGACCAAGAGGGTTCTCCCGATGTGGTTGCCGGTATGTTGAAAGTTTTCCAACTTGATGTTTATGGTTTACTTGATTCCGGTGCTACCTTGTCTTTTGTGACGTCATATATTGTTAGATCCTTTTTTTTGTCTCTTCTCCTATTGGTGATTCTATTATGGATAAGAGGGTCTATTGAAGGTGTCCCATTTACTTGTCCCATAGAGTTACTCTTATTGACTTGGTAGAGCTTGATATGCTAGACTTTGATGTTATTCTTGGTATGGATTGTCGGCACTCTTGTTATGCTTCTATTGATTGTAGAACCCGTGTAGTAAGATTTCAGTTTCCAAAAGAGTCTGTCCTAGAGTGGAATGGGAAAATTCAATGCCGAAAGGTCGGTTTATTTCTTATCGTAAGGCTAGAAATATGATTTCTAAGAGTTGCATTTACCATCTAGTTAGGGTGAGGGATGTAGATTCTGAAACCCCTACTCTCGAGCTAGTCCTCGTTGTTAATGAGTTTTCAGAAATGTTCCCAGATGATTTATTCAATATTCCTCCCAAAAGGGAAATAGACTTTGGTATTGACCTTCTCCCTAATACACAACCTATTTCTATTTCTCCTTACCGAATGGTTCCGGTAGAACTTAAGGAGTTGAAAGAACAATTGAAAGATTTGTTGAATATGGGTTTCATCCAACCGAGTATCTCTCCATGGGCTAGTCCAGTTCTGTTTGTTAGGAAGAAAGATAGTTCCTTCGTATGTGTATCGATTATCGATAGTTGAACAAGGTGACGATTAAGAATAAGTATCCTCTCCCAAGGATAGATGATTCATTTGACCAATTTCTAGAAGCGAGTTATTTCTCTAAGATTGATCTTCGATTGGGTTGTTACCAATTGGGGGTGAAGGAAGATGACATTTAGAAGATGGCTTTTCAAACTCGGTAGGGTCATTATGAGTTTTTGGTTGTGTCATGTGGTCTGACTAGAGCTAAACCTATGACGAACCAATAACCACCGGCTATCGATTTAGTAGTCTTACTTTTAAAACCTCTCTCTCGAGCAAGCCAAAAACACTAAGAAAAAATCGTATTTGCAACTACAATCCCATTAAGTTCAAACACAACTACTTAAGGAAATCACATTTAAACAGCAAATAGACTAACAATAAGCAATACCCAACAGGAAATTTAACACATATTCACAAAATCACACCCCAGGAATTGGGGTTTTAGCTAGACATAGAGAAAAGGAAGAAAATGATACCAAATCGAAGTAACATCAACTGGGTATGATTTATATTCACTTTAAACGAGTCTAGGATCAAGAATCTTCAACACCCACTTCCAATTTCTTGGAATGGGAAGTCTTCAAATCTTCAAAAACTAAGAACAAAATCTCTCTACTTGAAACTTAGAAAAATAAAATGTTGTATTTGAAATTGCTTACTAAGATAAAAATTCAAACTAGTATTTATAGTTGTCAAAAAAAATATGTTGTGAAGGGTCACTCGGTGCAGTTAGTCGAGATCGCCGATGAACTCGGCAATCCGCCCTTTGGTTTGCTTCATTGCCTTTCAGATTTTGCCTTCATCATCTTCGCGTTTTGGATCATTGGGAGATGTAGTACTGTCTCACGGAAATGTTTGGCGACACGCCGACTGCTCCTTTTCATCGCCGACTTGATCTTTTCCTTCAAGGCTCAGCACACCGGAATTTTGGGCGAGGTAAAGGCCATTCGGCGACTCGCCGAATGCATTAGGCGATCCTCAGGCCTTCTTTACTTCGTCTTTTGTGCCGTTTTGTTCCTTTTTGCCAAGTAGTTTCCATGCTTTGCCTCAAACTCCAAATACCTGAAACTTAAGGATTTAGACCAGTTATTGAAACAAAATATGCATTTGAGGACACTAATTCTATTGAAATGAAGCCCTAAATGAGTCCAAACTGTGGACTCATCAACACCCCCAACTTAAACTTTTGCTTGTCCTCAAGTAAAACTCTAGTTCGACATTTCAAAAAGGATGTCTCGAATAGTGCTACACAAGACTCAATCATGAATGCACACACAAGACTCAAATTACTCATGCGAAGATAAAATGTGCACTCAAAGTTTCAAGTTATGACACATCATTATCAAAGAATCTCAAGCTCATTATACTTGCTTCAAATGCAAGTTCAAGCTCAACAAAGGAAATCAAATGCCCTCACACAAAAGAATGATTCCATATTCACACACAATGGTTCAACAATTTAAAGTTCCGGAATCAAATGCAATGCTCACACTCGCAAATAAGAACACAATGAATGCTTTTACCCATAGGTTTGCCCGTATTTTCCTATAGAGAATTGTTTCAGCACACTCAAGATCAAAAAGGTCTTTTCAAGGCTTGTAATGGGGCTGAGTGCAAAGGTATAGTCATTTAGTCTCAGTGTCTTTTATCCTCATGAAATGTGGTGCTCACAACACTCCCTTTGCTTCTCTTTCATCATTTTCTTTATTGCTCAGAAGGCATCCCAATATTCACTTTCCATGGATTGTTCGGAAACCCCATTTCTTTTGCACTTTATTCCATGACTTTTTCTTTTTCATTCTTTTCTTTTCTCTTCTCCCTTTTTTTTGTATGGAGGCGTTCCATTTTTCTCAAAACCATGGCTTAATGGAGACTTTTCTTGCACTTCTTGACTTGCCTTTTCTTTTCACCACACCCCCAATTTAGGCCTTTGGCCTAAGTTGGCTATTCAATCAACCACAAATCAAGAGGATTATAGGTAGTGGATTAAGGGAGGTTATGTTTTCATCAAGTTTCTTCCAAAGAAAGGTAAGGTTCAAGGGGTGTTCAAAGCAGGTTCACACACTCACAAGGTAGGCCACAAAAGAGGTATATGTCAAATTGGTTCACATTTTTCGAAGTTGCCTAAGATCATATCAAGAGATAG
This sequence comes from Solanum raphanifolium, assembly GCA_036250405.1. NCBI lineage: Eukaryota > Viridiplantae > Streptophyta > Magnoliopsida > Solanales > Solanaceae > Solanum > Solanum raphanifolium. The sequence continues at coordinate 41,988 of JAJOOE010000560.1, read as the reverse complement.
CCTTACTTAGTCGACCGGACCAACGGGGCAAATTCTAGGTGTTTTTCAGGCATGGTTCAAAGTAAGCTCATCACACAAGGCATCGACACCAAAGTCAAACAAGACTCCACACTTTCGCTAGTGTCCAATGTTTATCACAAGAGACTCAATTCGATGATTGGCTAGTCACAACTAGATGCAAAGAGTTCACATATTGTCTATGCAACTTCATTTGGTCTCATTGTAGCCGCACATTCATGTTTTTCGATTATAAGCACTATTCAAGTCATCGATATTGATCGTGACCGATAATCAAATTTGCGATAGAACAGCCACATTCAACACATACAAGAGGTGGCAAAATTTTTTTGAAAAGGTAAAAAATCATTTCTAATTTAAAATCAAGGAGCCACAAGCTCAAACCTTCCACAAAAAGTAGTGTATACCACAATTTAAGCTAAAAACCCAATATATAAACAAAACAAGAGTCACAATCAGAACACAAAGGTGGGCCTCACCCCACCACAAAAAAAACTTGTCCTCAAATGCAAATAAAAATAACCATTACTGAAATAAAGCAAAACAGAGAGGAAGGTAAAAAAGGGGTCCTGTCTACACAGTCGCTCCATTTGTCTGGGCATCAGTGCCCAATGCCTCACCAGGAGCCTGGGCATTAGTGCCTAAGGTCACCTCAGGAAGGACAGCAGTGCCAGCTTCACCAAGTTCGGCTGAGTGTGATTCCGCCAAAAAGACATGCATTGCCCTGCAGAATCCCCGGGCCTATGAAGGAATATTAGGGTCTAGAGTAATGGTCTTTCTGGCAAAATTGGGCTTCTTGCCCTTGCCTTTCTCAATAGTTGTGGGTTGTTTCGTAGCTTTGCCTTTCGACATAGTTGCATCCTCATTTCTCGCAATCCCTTTGGCCTTCTCTTGGGCAGGTGTTATTCTTTCAGCAACTTTTGATTTAGTCATGTCTGCAAAATCTCAAAGAGAAGTTAGAAAAACTTAACCAAAAGCATAACAGAACAATTTCAGACAATTTCGCCAAACCAGAGGGCGAATCGCCGAATTTCTTGGGCGAGCTAGATCGAGCTTGCCGAAGGACTTCGCTCTAAAAACTACAGCAAGTAGGCAATGGGGTAACCAGTCGGCGTGTCGCTGATAGCTTTCGGCGAACAAGGACAAGCCCGCCAAAAGTTCTAGTGCACAAAGGTTCAAGGGTAAAGACAGAGGGCGAAACAGAATACTCTCAGCGAGTCGCCGAGTGCTTTTGGCGACATCATTCTTCTCGCCAAAATTTACAGTATTCAACTATCAAATAAAGCATGAAATTAAGGGCGAGATGGGGACATTAAGCGAACCGCCGAGTGGTTCGGCGAGCTCGACCCAGCTCGCCAAACAGCCCAACGTGCCTATTTTAAACCAAACATCTGGAACTTAACCCCACAACTCCCGAAATCAAAATCAAAGCACACACTAGTTAAATTAAGGTAGGAGCCATAACACCCAAACACAACCTCTAGAATTTTAACCCAGTTTAAGGCATTCCACTACGAGAATTCAACAGTCACAACTACTCGAGCAAGATTATCAAATTAAATTTTGCATGTAAACCATCTAATCCTATCAGGCAAGATCAAAACACTTCAACAAGATCTGGCTATTGCAAATGAGTATAAATTTTGATAAAATAAACTCAAGGCATAGAAAACCAACCTTTGGTGTGGACAAAGAGAAGAATGAAATGCTAGGCGGCAATGTAATCCAACTCTGAGCACAAATCAATACTAATAATACTCTAAAAATGCAAGAAATATAGAAACTAGAGTGTGGGTGTGAGTTTGGGAAAATAAAAGTGAGGGAAAGTGAATGAGTTTGCAACTTTTAACCTTTTGCCTGCAAGACTGTCTAGTTTTCACCCACTCGTGATATTATTCAAGCTCGCCTATCCACTCGGTGATACGCCGAGTGTTTAGTTTCCTCACCGAATTTTACAGGACATCCAGTTAGTGTGGGGGTCCTCACCCGGAATCAACTCGGTTTCTCTCAAATACCGAGTTGTCGCTTTTAAACACAACATCTGCCTTAACCCATTCACTCTCTCGAGCTGAATGTGTGGGAAAAGGCCTACGATTCACTCTCTCGAGTTGAACCCATGACCACCCAATAACCACCGGCTATCGATTTAATAGTCTTAGATTTAAAACCTCTCTCTCGAGCAAGCCAAAAACACTAAGATGAAATCGTATTTGCAACTACAATTCCATTAAGTTCAATCACAACTACTAAACGAAAGTCACATTTAAACAACAAATGGACTAACAATACGCAATACCCAAAAGGAAATTTAACCCATATTCACAAAATCACACCCCAAGAATTAGGGTTTTAGCTAGATGTAGAGAAAAGGAAGAAAATGATACCAAATCGAAGTAACATCAACTAGGTATGATTTATATTCACTTTAAATGAGTCTAGGATGAAGGATCTTCAACACCCACTTCCAATTCTTGGAATTGGAAGTCTTCAAATCTTCAAAAGCTAAGAACAAGGTCTCTGTACTTGAAACTTAGAAAAATAAAATGTTGTATCTGAAATTGCATACTCAGATAAAAATTCAAACTAGTATTTATAGTTGTCAAAAAAAATGTGTTGCGAAGGGTCACTCGACGCAGTTAGTCGGGATCGTAGATGCACTCGGTGATCCGCCCTTTGGTTTGCTTCATTGCCTTTTAGCTCTTGCCTTCAGCATCTTCGCATTCTAGATCATTGGGTGATATAGTACAGCCTCACGGAACTGTTCCGTGACACGCTGACTGCTCCTTTTCATCGCCGACTTGATCTTTTCCTTCAGGGCTTAGCGCAGTGGAACTTTGGGCAAGGTTAAGGTCATTCGGTGACTAGCTGAATGCATTAGGCGATCCTCAGGCCTTCTTCTCTTCGTATTTTCAACCGTTTTGTTCCTTTTTGCCAAGTAGTGTCCATGCTTTGCCTCAAACTCCAAATACCTGAAACTTAAGGATTTACATCAGTTATTGAGACAAAATATGCACTTGAGGACACTAATTCTATTAAAATGAAGCCCTAAATGAGTCCAAATTGTGGATTCATCACTACTTCATGTCTCATTCACTATCTTATCATATAGGGAAGAGTAGCCATAACTGACATAGACCATGTGAGCTACATGGAATCCGGTGTCGTGTAACCCCACACCAAAAGAAGGTGCCCTACTTGCCTAAGGTAGAACTAACATGTTTAGCTTTTAGGTGGATCCACTAGCTAAAGTCCTATGTGGGCACATATTTATGGGATAGGGATATTGCTTCTAGAAACCCGACCTATTGCATTGGCGGAGGAGTATCCATCTCATGAGTTTACTTTTAGATGACCCGACGTATTGCATTGACGGAAGGGCCTTTACCTCATTTTCCATAACCACTCGCTACTAAGCATTATTTCCCAAATTATACATATTTAGTCTTAAATTGTATTTACATGTGTGAAGGAGTGCTCTACCCTTCATTCAATACAATTCATAAAATAGCTTATAGATTCATTTAGATGAGAACTAACTTTCAACCTTAGAATCACCATTAACACGTGAGTAAACTATTCACATTATTATTCAAAGTGTTTTCATGAGAAATAGCCTTCAATCAATACAACAATATTATCACCATCCTAGATAAGTCATACATGAACATGTGTAAAGGGTAAGGGGAGAATTTACCTTTCAACAATACCTCAATTTACACAATAGTAATAAGATCTTTACCTTTCAAGTGAATTATAAGTTCACATACAACTTTCCCCAATCATAAACAAACCTTCAAAATTTACCCCCTTCAAGGGTCATGAACCAAGTCTCAATAATTGGATTAACATAGGAACAATTCATAGTAATCATCTTGTATCAATACACCCATCACAATTCATGAAATTGGGGTCATGGTGAAGTTCATGTGTTCATGGGAAATTTTACAATAAAAACCACCATTAAACATCAAGTTGTCCATAATATAATGCATTTAACGTAATAAAATCGTTTTTAGGAAGAACCCATGGCTAGAAATAAAACCCTAGTTTTTGAACAATATCCCAAATTTCTAAATTAGAGCTGAAGGGCTTAATGGAGAAAAGTGTTCCTTGAATCAATGTTTCCATACCTTAATTGAAGCTTTCCCCATGAATTGGAGGTGAGAAGATGGATTCTTTAGCCCTAACCTTCAAGTTCTTGGTGTTCTTCAATGGAGGAACTTCTAGAGAGAGAAATATTGAGAGGAGAGGATTTTGGGGAAATATTTGGGTGTTTGTGAATAATGACCAAGTATTTTGAACTTTGTCTTAAAACCAATATATATTTTACCACTAAAATACCCAAAACACCCCCACTTTAATTGGACTTAAAAAGTAAAAGACTTAAATGATCCTCACTTAAAGGCCCCGTCCAGGTGTCACGCCCATCTTCAGGAGCCGTGGTGAGGACCACTACTTGTGGTCCCTCTCGTGAAGATTGGGGCATTGGCTAGAGTTTGGTGGCATTTGGCTCATGAGTCCAAGTCATCTCCACGGGCCACTTCATGGATCGTGAAGTGGACCACGACACATGGTCATGCCCATGGAGGGTTGAGGCAGTAGCCCCTCCAAGGTGGCACAAGGCTTACACGCCCAAGGCATCATCACAAGGGGCTCCACGAGCCGTGGTCTCTCCCGTGGTCCTTGAGGTAGTAGCCTCGCCACTTGGAGCCTTTTGCTTATTTGCCTAAGGCAACTCCACGAGCACCTCCCATGGTCGTGGTCATGACCACTGACCGTGGTGATGGCCATGGAAGTAGAGGTAGTGACTAGGAATAATGGTGGCCAAACTTTCATGGCTAAGGCAAGACCACGCCCACCTCTACGAGCCGTGGTGAGGACCATGACTCGTGGTCCTTCTCGTGAAGGTTGAGGCAGTAGCTAAAGGCTAGGGGCAGCCTTGGCCTTTAACTTTGGCTTGGCCCCTTGGCCATGGCACTTTCCTCATGGCCTTGGCTCCTATAACTCTCATTCAAGACGTTCATCCTCACGTTTAGGCTTTAGTTTAACTTTTCATTTTCCGGAGTGTTACAGAGACCCATCTTTCTTTCTAACAAATAATACGGGAGCGCCCATGGAGAAATACTCGGTCTGATGAAACCCTTATCCAACAAATTCAACTCTTTCAACTCCATCAAAGCCATTCTATAAGGAGGGATAGAGATAGGTTGCGTATTTGGGAGAAATTCAATACCAAAATCTATTTCCCGCTTGGGAGGAATACCGGGTAAATCATCTAGGAAGACATTTAGGAACTAATTAACTACCGGAATTAACTCTAGAGAAGGGGTTTCAAAATCCACATCCCTCACCCTAACAAGATGGTAAATACACCCTGTTGAGATCATCTTCCTAGCTTTAAGACAAGAGAAAAATTGATGTCTAGGCATAGAATTTGCCCCCATCCATTCTAAGATAGGCTCATTTGGAAATTTGAATATAACCACACAAGTCCTACAATCGATAGAGGCGTAACATGCATGCAACCAATCCATACCAATAATCAGATCGAAGTCTAATATGTCTAGCTCTACCAAGTCCACCAAAGTAAACTTATGGGATAAGGAAACAGGACATCTCCTATAGACCCTCCTAGCCACCACAGACTCACCAACTAGGGTAGAGACAGAAAAAAGTGTTCTAATAGCACTTCCGAGGAAACATCAAATCTCATTGCTACATAAGGCGTCACAAATGAAAAAGTAGCACCATGATCTAACAATGCATACACATCAATAAAAAAGACTTTTAACATACCGGTCACTACATCTGGGGAGCTCTCTTTGTCACCTCGGGATTGAAGAACATAAAATGATTTTTATTTGGGGCATTGGAGTGTGAACCGCTTGAAGGAGCCTGCTTTCTTTCCCTTCTCTTTGCCACAAGCATGGGGTAATCTCTCATTTTGTGGCCACTCTTCCCGAAACTAAAACATCCATCGGTGTCGGCTAGGTACTTACCATCATATTTCTTCCCACACTTGGCACATGTAGAACTAGCAAAATAAGAACCACCTCTATTTCCTCCTTCAGGTTTAGTGTTAGACACCCTTTCTTTATTAGACTTAGGAGGAGCACTATATGAATCTTGACCGGAAAACCTTTGTCGATATCTAGATCGTCCTTGTGCATTGGACCTTGAGTTAGAGAAATTCCCATCACCGATTCTAGCCCTTTTAACCTCCCTATTATTCTCCCTATGTTTCGATTCCTCAATTTGTTGAGCGTACACCATAGGCCTTAAGATATCCATATCATGGAGGAGCATTTCCACATGACACTATTTTTCAACCAAGTCAAACACACCCAACATAAACCTACTCATCATAGCCCTTGAGTCTACCACCATTGTTGGAGCATATTTGGAGAGTTGGGTGAACTTTAGAGCATACTCTTTAACACTCATTCTTCCTTGAAGAAGGTTGATGAACTCTTGTACCTTTGCCTCCCTTAACTCAGGGGGGAAGAATCTATCAAGAAATGCCGATTTAAATAATTCCCATTCTATCGGGCCTGCTCCTACTGGTATTTCTCCCTTCCTCTAATCATACCACACTTAAGCCACATCTTTTAGTTGGTAGGCGGCTAACTCCGTCTTCTCTTCCGGAGACACCCACAATAGCAAGTACTTTATAAACCTCATCGATGAACCTTTGACGATCCTCTTCCCCTTTGGAGCCATGAAATTCCGAAGGGTTCATTCGTGCAAAATCCCTCACCATTGAAGAAGCCGAATTCACATTAGGATTCACCGGAGCTACAACTTATCTATTGGCTTGAGCCGTCATGGCTTGAGCCAACATTTGGATAGTCAACCTAAACTCTGCATTGGTCACATTCTCAACCAAAGGATCTATCAGAGCTTGGGGAGCTTGATGAGGAGCTCCTTGCTTCACATTAGTCCTTCGTGTATTTATATCCTGAAGACATAAGAGAAGGATTAGGAGAGAGAAATATTTTAGAGTTAAACTCTAAGGCATGACTTAAGAGTAATGAAGAAGTGGAATTTCCTAAACATCTTGTAGCCTCTCATTCATAAGTGTGGCACACTTTACACTCATGAACAAGACTCTACTAGAATGGCTTATGATACATCATCCTAGAATCATTCTAAACCTCGTGCTCTGATTACAAAGTTTGTCACGACGCAGGGTACCCCCTAGATGTAAGAAGGCATATAGAACCCCAAAAGGCTTTCTGTAAGCCACTTAGCATATCATAACATGAAGTACTAGTATAATAAAGAGTAAAACACATTTCAAGTATTAAAGGTTTTTTATAAAAGAAAGCGGAAGTCTAGACTTGTCTCAATATAGCCATCTATTACAATACTTGAATGAAATAGGGCCTTGCCCATACAAAATGTCTGAAATGGGAAAGTACATGAAAGTAACTACTACATAGGAAAAAGTCATCCTCAAACCATGAGGACTCACCAACAAGCTTGGAAGATACACAAGTCAAAGCTTTAGCAACTAGAATGATCACCTCGAGAACCGGACCCTACACTTGGGGAAAATGTAGGAAATGTAGGGGTTAGCACAAAAATGCACTAAGTATGGTAGCCATGCATAAAAACATTAAAATATGTAGAAAAAAAGGGACATGTAATTTTAAAGCATGCAATTTGCCAAGTTTAAGCATCAGATAAGAGATTAGAAATCATAACTCATAATCATGGACAACATAAGTCAACATTATCTTTAAAACCTTTGAACTCATTTACAAAGCCTCTTGAGTAACCAAAGTTCATTATTCATGTTACTATTATAAGAAGAATAGCCTTAACCGACATAGAGACCATGTGAGCTAAAACATGATCACTCGGTGTCTCCCACTCTGAAAAGTGTTGTACTAGTTGCCTTAGGTAGAACCATGAACTCTTAGCTTAGGTGGATCCACTAGCTAGATAACCTATGGGGGCACATAGTTTATCGGATATGGAGTTTGCTTCTACAAACCCGGCCTTTACTAACGAGAGAACTTCCATCTCATGAGACCTCTTCTAGAAACCTGACCTCAACTAATAGGAGAGCTTCCATCTCATTGTCAAAATTCACTCAGTGCTAAGCATAATTTCCACAGAATACTTATTAAGTCTTACTTAACTCATGTCTCATGGAAGGATGTCGTTGACAACCGATCCAAATTAGTTCATTAGGATAAATCTTATTCATTGATTCAATTAAGTGAGAATAGCCTTTCAACCTAAGAATCCTTTCTATGTGAGAAAATCGTTCACATAATGTTGTAAATGTTTCATAATAATAACCTTTAAACAACACAATTAACATTGGCACTTTACTCTCAAAGCACCCTTAAATCAATTACATAGGTTCATAAGATCATGCATAAACTCACACTTTGCCCTTCCAAGGTTCAAAGCCATCATCAATCACCAAATCTAGAATTTTAGCATTAGATAGGGATTTCATCATAATTTCGTGTAATTCTATCAATCAATACATTGGATCTTAAAAACTCATCTTTCACAATCAACAACCAAACCTATGAGATCACAATTTGGAGAAATATGGGGGTTTGCATGGGTTCATAAGGGAAACATCATAAAAACATAAAATATCATCTATTCATGCATATTTAGACATAATTAAACTATTAAAATTAGTAAATCAAAGAACTCATGGTGAATGAAGAAAACCCTAGCTAATTGGGGGAATTCTACCATTTGAAATTGAAGATTTTGAGAGGGCTCCATAGGTGAAAGATACCCATGGATGAAAACCATCATACCTCAATCACCAAGCCCTATGAATTTGTTGTGAAGATCCTTGCTTCTTGAAACCTAGCGTTTACTTTCTACTTCTTCTTCTTCTTTAAGTTTTCTAAAGAGAGAAATTTTGGAGAGGATGAAGTTTTGGGAATTGATTTGGGTTTTAGAAATAATGAGCTGAAATGTCTTAATTTAGGGGTTTAAATCCTAATATAGGTGGTCTAAATTAGGCTAAAACTACACCACTTAATAATAATTAAAACCGGAAAACCCCAAAGTGCCCCTAAACTTAACCCCAAAAAAAGTTCCCAGGTCACCATCCACGAGACCACATTGATGGGTCGTGGATGGAACCACGGACCATCCTGGTCAAGCTTGGTTTGGTGGCTGCAACTTTTTGGCCAACCACGACCCTTCATCCACGGGTTGTGGACCCACCCACGGGGCATGGTTCCTGCCGTGGTTCACTAGTTTTTGGCAGTTTCCAGGGGTCCTCCTCAAGGGTCCATTGTTGGTCCTTAAGGGGTAGTACCTTGACGTTCTAACACGAAATCCTTTATTTTAAGTACGGGTAGTTACATTCCCTACCCTAACCGACACGTTAATCTCTAGTTTAGCCTACTAATTTCTGGAGTGTTACAGTATAGAGGCCTGATTGGCATGATCACTAAATTTGATTCCCATAGAGGGGACTTATAAACCTACGGGGGCAAGTAGTTCTTGACCTATGAGGGTGACTGACCCTATTACAAATCGGTGTTAAGCCTACTCCAAACTGGAAATGTGTACAATACAACATAACTGAAGTATATTGGATAGCTTAATATTCTGACATGCTAACTGAAGATGCAACATTTAAACACTGATAATGAAACATTTGAAATCTGAGGCATGTATATCTGTTTATCTGTCCTAACTAGTGTAATCCATGAACTAAAGGAATTTACACAACTAAGGTTCTAACTTTCATGCAAGAAGCTAAGCAACAATGTTACGAAGACTTGATAATTTGAGTAAGAGCACTATAACACCTAAATGGCACCCTGAAGTTGATTGAAGAGATCATCAATTCTCGAAAGAGGATACTTATTCTTGATAGTAACCTTGTTCAACTAACAGTAATCTATACACATTCTAAGGGAACCATCCTTCTTTCTCACAAATAAGATCGGAGCGCCCTAAGGTAAGACACTTAGTTGAATAAAACCCTCCTCAAGGAGATCTTTCAACTGCTCTTTTAGCTCTTTCAAATCTGATGGTGCCATTCTATATGGCGGAATAGAGATAGAAAGAGGATGGGAAAGAATATCTATACCGAAGTCTATTTCTCTCTCACGAGGGACTCTTGGAAGATCATCTGGGAAGACTTCTAGAAGCTTTTACTACTAGAACTGACTCAATAAGAGGTATCTCAACACTAGAGTCATTAATATAGAAAAAGAGATTGACACACCCCTTGGAAACTAACTTTCTCACCTTAAGGTACGAAATGAGACGACCCTTCGGCACTTCTGAACTACTCTTACACTATATAACTGGCTCATTAGGAAACTGGAACTTGAACAACTCGAGTTGTACAATCGACTAAAGCAAAACAGGCATGAAGCCAGTCCATACCTACAATGACATCGAAATCTACCACATCTAACTCGACTAAGTTAGCCATGGTGCTTTTGTGATTGATGGAAATGGTACAATCACAATAGACTCTCTCAGATAGAATAGACTCACCAACAGGTGTAGAAACACTAAAGGGAACAAGAAGTTTCTCCAGAAAGAACATCAAAATTCATCCCAACATAAGGAGTCACAAAAGATAGACTTGTTCCTGGATCTAGCAAAGCATAAACATCAAATTTAAGGACTTCGATCATACAATGACAACATCTGGTAAATCCTCTTTCTCTTGGCAACTAGTAATACCATGCAGACGGTTTGCTCCTCCGCCTACCCCTGAAGTAACTTCTCTAGATGCAGCTTTGTCTGGTGGAGCAACTGAAGAAGATTGGGCTCTATTTCCCCCATTACCATTACCTTGTTTATTCTTAGGGCACTCTTTCATAAAATGAACATTCTAACCACACTTGAAGGAACCAGTGTAGCCATCACGACACTCCCCTGAGTGGCTCCTACCACACTTAGCACATGCAGGAGTCCTATTACCCCCTTGTGCCACACAACCATGAGACTGCGCAGGTCTAGCCCTGAAATTTTGTGAATTTTGATTTTGGAACTCACCTCTGTTCCTTGGTTCAGGTGCACTAGAAGATGATGGAGCATGTCCATTTTGTTTCTATTGGAAAGATGACTGGTTGGCATTACCCTTCTGCTGTCCGGACTCATTCCTTGTCTTAGCTCTCTTGTTTCGAAATTCTTCCATATATCTCACCTTCTCTTTCACAATCTGCTGCACATGAATCATAAGTCTTGATATATCCATGTACCCTATTAGCATAGTTTCCTTACCCTCTTTACCTGAAAGACGAGACTATCCAACAACGAACAAACTCATCCTGCTTCTCATGTCAGCAACCATCTCCGGAGCATAACAGGAAAGTTGGGTGAACTTCATACTGTACTCATGAACACTCATAGATTTCTACTTAAAAGTGAGGAGTTCTCGTGCCTTTGCTTCTCTCAGTTCATAGGGAAATAAACACCCAGAGAAAGCCTCCTCAAACATAGCCCACCTCACAAGTGGTACACCTTGAGCTCTATTCTTTTTCCATTGATCAAACAAGAGTCTAGCGACATCCTTCAATTGGTATGCAACTAGTTTCACCCTCTCAACATCAGCAATGTGTATAATCTCAAAATCCTTCTTAAGCTCTTCAACAAAGTTTTTCGGATCCTCAATGACACTTGAACCAGTGAAGCTTGGAGGATTCATCCTTAAAAATTCACAGATCCTAGAAGTATCAGCCACTTCCAGTCGATTTTCTCTCTGTCCAACTTGATTTGTCAAAGCTTGACTAAACATCCGAATAGCTTCCCGGAACTCAGCATTGGTGACTTTTCATTGGGGTTGCACTTCAGGTGCATTATGTACCCCTTGTTCCTCAACATTCCTCCTAGCAGGACGGCCTCTGACAACTCTTCATAGAGGCATGATCTGAAATACATGTGCAAGCACGAATTAGAAGAATTTTTTTAGAGATAAACTCTACCGCACGAAATGAGTATGAAAGAAGTGAGATAGTTCCTAAATGTCGCAACCTCCTAATTATAGATGTGGCGCGCTTCACACCGATTACTAGGACTCTACAGAAACGACTTCATAGACTCCCCAGGACTGTTGAACTCAGGGCTCTGATACCATGTTTGTCACGCCCCAAGCCTACACCTTAGGTGGGATTGACACTCGAGAACAATTGTTAGCCCCAAGTGAACCCTTGACCTAGCTTACTACTAAGCGGAAGACTTTACTCGACAAAGATAAGTTCATGAAATAAACTAGAATGGCATAAAGAAAGCATTCAACTAGACAATAAGACAACTCAAGTCTTATAATCAAAACAATTAAAGTAGCAAGACTAATGAACTAATAACTAAACTATTTGTCTTGAATCATCTAATACTAAGAGGGATGTTGAGACAAGACCCCCGATCATCCTAACAACTAAAATGATAAATAAGTGGGAAAAAAAAGTCCTCCAAGAAGCAAGGAGGCTCACCAAATGATTCTGAAATGCTCAGTTGGATCAACGAAGAGTTAGATGTTGACCATGTTACCTGTATATGCATCATAAAATGATGCAGGCCAAATGGCATCAGTACATTGAACAAATGAGCATGCGAGGGGAATTCTAAAACAAGACATAAGCTTTAAAAAGAATTGAAAGAACTTACTTGGTCTCAACTCAACTCATTTCAATATAAAGTAGTAATATCAATGCAATATAACGAAAAGCTTTAAAACAAGAAGATAGCAACTCAATGTATTGAAAAATACAACAATAACTTATCTTGTATATGAAAATAGAAATAACTATGTGTATTTAAGAATACAAAATATCTATGTGGGAGTTTCTAACCGACAACCATCACTATGAGCTATATGATGATACAACGTCTTGCCTCACACTGCCATGGTCGTCCTATGCCTTGCCAAGGGTATAGAACCTAACTACTAAGTGGATCCACTAGTCTATGCTAAAAAAACACTAAGGAATCATCTAAAAAGTTTGACCCTTTTCTACCCATGTTGGCTACAAGATTTATGGAGACCTTGAGTTATCTGAACTCAACTTGTCCCCAAATCGGTGCTCAATACTACTCCCAAAATGTAACTAGTGCATATGTTTAAAAACATAACTCTTTCTGTGGTTTGAGATAATTACTCAAAAACTGGCTCAAAGGCTCTCCTGGAAATCAGTGTTTTCTCTCTTGCTTAAATGTAAAAATATTTAATCTTTGGGAATACTTAGTTCCCATAAACTCTTTTGAAGAAAATTAACTTCACTTTTTACTCTTAATAAACTGAAAACTGAAGTCTTAAAACAAGTTTAAAGCATTTAAACAAGACTTCTTGAAAAGACTCTAAGAACTCTCTAGACTACGCTCATAACTTGTCTTGAATTTGAATTTACAGATTCAATGTTATGATTCATTATTATGGATGATCTCATTATTTTTAGACATAGCTTAGATTGCATAAATCAACTAGAAATCATAGGTACGATTCGAGGGAACTCAAACGGAAAGAAATGGGAAAGGGTAGAGGACCTTGCGACTGTGGCGCAGGGCGCCAGACCCTGCACTACAAAAGGCTGGTTGGGGCCCACTGAGTGGTGCGGCTCCCCAGGGGGTAAACTACAGAACCCTTACTCTTGCGCGGTGCACCAGCAACCTGCCCAGAAAACCCACAAATTTTCTTGTTCGTTTATCGACCCTAAATCATTTAGATTCGATTGGTTTCTTCCCCAAACACTTAGATTCAAATACCTAACCAAAGTATACAAGAATATACTCAAAAAATACCTTAAATCTTATCAAATTGTCTCAAGAACTCCTCCAAAACCCAACAATCAAGATTCAAACAAAACTTCAACAAAATCATCAAGGACTCATATACTCTACTTTCAAGAACGTAAATACGCTGAATTTAATCATGATTGGTGTGTGGGTGAATGAACCCAATTCTATTTGGTCTCACATACCCCGTAGGGATGAACCCTTGGCGAAAATCCTCAAGCAAATCTCAAGAACGCTGTGAATTTTGGATTTTCTCCTCTTTTGTCCTCTTTTCTCTTCTCTCAAAGCCCTAACATAAATTTTCAGTGCGTAAACTGAACCAATTCTGTTTATACCCCAAATTAATTTCTAAAAACGAAATAACTTAATTGTGTAAGGAAAATACCAAAATACCCCTCTTAAATCTGGGTTACTTTCCATATCTAGACAACCCGACTTCGAGCGTGCATTATCTCCCTCATATGAGCTCAAAAATGAGAAAACTAGGTAATGTTGGAAAGATAATTTAAACAAATTTCATTTTATATCTTATAGCCCACCTAAATCATCCTGTACTGAAAGTTATGGTCGTTTAAAGTTGACCCAAAACTCATACTTAACATAAATTTGCCAAATTTCAGAATTTTTTATTATTTCCAAAAATGTTTCTTTCTAATTCTAGCTCTTTCAAATAGCAGGGTATTACATATATCTTAATATATGTAGCTCCTTCCTCCATAAAGTTCCTAAATTCTTTGATTTACAAATTTTGAAATCTCCATTGAAGTTAGGGTTTTCTTCCATGTCATGGGCTCCTTTTAATGTTGATTCAATTGATTGTTTTATGAATTATTATGCATGAATTGAGATAATTCCATGAATCCCCATGAACTCATGCATAACCCATGCTTTCTAAGATAAGATGATATAATGTGGGTTTTGAACTATGAAAGATGAGTTTATGAATATATGCATTTTGTTTATGAAAGTGGTTAAAATGATTTAAGATTGCTTTGAGAGTGAAGGATATATGGTGTTATTGTTGTTGTTTTTGTGAAAAGATTTCTCACATACCACTCAATACATGCATGTGAAACGGTTTTCTCACATAAGGTTCTTAAAGTTGAAAGGTTTTCTCAACAAACTTTGAATCAAGTTTTAGGAGCTATTCTAAAGAAACCTAGCTTCGATTGGTTATTTGATGTGCCTTCCATATAAGATAAGTCAAGTTCAGATTTATGACTATTCCGTGGGATTTATGCTTAGCACTGAGAGGATATTGAGATTGAAGCTCTCCCGTATCTAGAGGTCGGGTTTCTAGTAGCAATCTCCTTATCCCATACCTATGTTCCACCATAGGAAGATTGTCTTAGATAGACGATCATTGTCTTAGATAGACGATCATTGTCTTAGATAGACATTAGCTTGTGGATCCACGTAAGCTAGAAGTTAAGGTTCTTGGCCTTGCAAGTAAGGACACCTGTTTACGGTGGGGGGCAGACACTGAATTCCATGTTATAGCTCACATTGTCTCTATGTAGGTTAAGGATACTTCCCACAATGATGATGAAATAAGGTTACTTTAAGAAGTATCCTACAAGTGTTCAAAGATGAGTTTTACTTGCACTGTCCATTATTATGCTTATGTTTTCCAAACTCTTATCTTATGGTTATAACTTGGTCTTTCCATGACATGAACGGTCCTTTCTAGCATGATTTATAACTCTATGCATTGCTACCATACTTGGTACATTTTTGTACTAACGCATACTCTAGCCTACATTATTTTCTCAAATGTAGGGTCTGATATTCCAGTTTCTCATCTTCGGGACTAGGGATCACTTAGTAGATTTTGAAGATAGGTGAGTCCTCATGTTTCGAGGACCAAAACTTTATTACTTTCTTCCTTTATATCTTTTCTAATTGTATGTGATGTACGAGTTACGTTCTGATCACTCTTTATGGTATAGATGTCTTTTTAGACAATGTAGACTCCCACTTTGTTTTTATTAAATTATGAATTGTCTTTTAAAATATCTTTTTTTTTCTATAATCTTTGTTTATGCATTCTAAGTGCCTTGTATCGGTCCTCTCCAGGTCCTATACACCATGTTACACCTATGGTATACTTTGGGTCAGAACTAACTTGGTATCTAGAGCACAAGGTATAGAAATGTCCTAGGATGTCTCTGAAGCAACATCGACTAGAGTCATGTTCTTAAGTGTGAAGCGCGCCATATTTATGAATAACAAGCTATAAAATTATTAGGAAACTTCACTTCTTTTAGTACTCTAGCCGTGCAATAGAGTGTAACTCTATACATCCTTTCTATTAATCCCTAACCTATGTTTTTCAGGAGATAGCCCCTCGAAGAGCATACGTTAGGAGGATTGTGAATTAGAATGTAGAAGAAGAGGCTCCTCCTCAAACTCCTTAAGTTCCATGTGATCCTTTGGCCGAGCAAGTGACTAATGCAGGGTTTAGGAATGCTTTTCAAGTGTTGGCTCAAGCCAATAAAAAAGTTGTGTTTCCCGTGAAACCAAATGTTGGTACGATGGTAACTAGAGTGAGAGAATTTAATAGGATGAATCCTCCAGAATTTCGTGGGTCTAAGGTTGAGGAAGATCCTCACGATTTCATTGATAAAATGTATAAGGTGTTGAGGATCATGGGAGTGACGCTGGTTGTAATAATGGAATTGGTCGCTTACCAACTTAATGGTGTTGCTTAAGTGTGGTTTAACCAATGGAAATAAGGGAGGGTGAATGATACAGGTCCTCTCGATTGGGAAAATATTAAGGTTTCATTCCTTGATAACTTCTTTCCCCTTGAGATGAGGGAGACAAAGGTGCTTGAATTCATCAACCTTTGTGAAGGAAACATGAGTGTGAAGGAATATGCTTTGAAGTTCACACAATTTTCTAGGTATGCTCCTACTATTATTTTCGATGCTCAAAGAATGTCATACCGCCCTACTTATCAATGATATGGATATTTCCCATCTAATGGTACATGTTCAACAAATAGAAGAAGAGAAACTTAAGGGAAGGTCTAGGGAGACAAAAAAGTCAAGGACCGGTGATGATGACTTTTCCCTTTCAAGGTCCAATGGACATGGTCGTTCTATGTTTCGGCAAAGTTTTTCTGGTGAAGGCTTCTCAAATGCACCTTCTAGATTCATCAAAGATAGGGTGTATAACCTTAAGCCTTAAGAAAGAAATGGTAGTGTATATTCATTGTCTACTTATGTTAAGTATTGAAGGAAGCATGAGGGTAAATGCTTAGCCAGAATGGAGGGTTGCTATGATTGAGGTAACTGTCCAAAAGATAAGGGATTGTCCAACACTTAAGGCTAAGGGAAAATAAGGTTGGAAGGCTCCACCTAGTGGTTTGGGTTTAAGTGCTCCAAAGTAAAATAGATTATATGCACTCCAGACTTGCCAAGAGAAAGAGGGTTCTCCCGATGTGCTATCAGTATGTTGAATGTTTTTCATCTTGATGTTTATGCTTTGTTTGATCCTATTGCTATCTTGTCTTTTGTGACACCATATGTGGCAATGAGGTTTGATATTCTTCCGGATCTTTTGCTAGACCATATTTCTATCTCTAATCCTATCGGTGAATCTATTGTGGCTAAGAGAGTCTATAGAAATTACCCCATAGAGTTACTTATATTGATCTTGTAGAGCTTGATATTCTACATTTTTATGCCATTCTTTGTATGGATTGGTTACATTTTTGTTATGCTTCTATTGATTATAGAACAGCAGTGATCAAGTTTCAGTTTCCAAATGAGCCTATCCTATAGTCGGAAGGAGGAAATTATATGCTGAAAGGTCAGTTTGTTTCTTATCTTAAAACTAGAAAGATGATTTCTAAAGGTTGTATATACCATCTTGTTAGGGTGAGGGATATGAATTCCAAATCCCATACTCTTGAGTCGGTCCATGTAGTAAATAAGTTTCTGGAAGTATTTCCATGTGATCGACCCAGTATTTCTCTCGAAAGGAAAATAGACTTCAGTATTGACCTTCTCCCAGATATGCAACATATCTATATTCCTCCTTACCTAATGGCTCTGGTAGAACTTAAGGAATTGAAAGAACCATTGAAAGATTTGTTGGATAAGGGTTTCATCCGACCGAGTATCTCTTCATGGGGTGCTCCAGATTAATATGTTCAAAAGAAAGATGGTTCACTTCATCTATGTATCGACTACCGTCAATTGAACAAGGTTGCCATTAAGAATAAGTATCCTCTCCCAAGGATAGATGATTTGTTTGACCAATTACAAGGAGAAAGGTATTTCTCTAAGATTGACCTCCGATCAGGTTATCAACAATTGAGGGTGAATGAGGATGATATTTTTCAAAAATAGCTCTTTAAACTCGGTAAGGTCATTATGAATTTTTGGTGATATCATTTGGCAAGCTTGACTAATGCTCCCACCCCTTATATGGATTTTATGAGCATGGTGTTTAAGAAATACCTCAAAATCGTTGTTATTGTGTTCATTGATGATATATGAATCTAGTGAAGACGAGCATATCGATCATTTGAGGATTATGTTTCAAGTTCTCAAGGACCAACAACTCTTTCCAAAGCTTAGTAATTGTAAGTTTTGGTTAAATTATGTGGCTTTTCTTGGTCACATTTTTTCTGGAAAGGGTATTGAGGTAGATCCTAAGAAGATGAATGTGGTAAAGAGTTGGCCTAGACCTCTATCCCCTTTGGATATTAGAAGTTTCTTGGGTTTAGTTGGTTAGTATAGAAGGTTTGTGGAAGGATTTTCACCAATTGCCTCTTCATTGACTACATTGACCCAAAAAAAGTCGAATCATTATGGTCGAAAGCTTGTGAAATGAGTCTATAGGAAATGAAAGATAGACTTACTTCAGCTCCGGTGCTGAATTTACTGGAAGGATCCGACGGGTTTGTTGTTTATGGTGATTCTCCAAGAATTGGATTAGGATGTGTCCTTATGCAAAATGGGAAAGTCAACCGCAATGCCTCAAGACAATTTAAGGTGCACAAAAAGAACTGTCCTACCTATTGTTTAGAACTAGTGGCGGTTGTGTTTACTTTGAAAATTTGGACGCATTACTTATACGGTGTTCATGTCAGTCTTTACCGGCCACAAAATTTTGCAATATGTGTTTAATCAGAAGGATCTAAATCTTCGCCAAAAACGGTGGCTTGAGTTACTAAAGGACTATGATATGACTGTTCTATATCACCCCGGTGGCGGATGTTCTTAGTCGATTGTCAATGGGTAGTGTTTGTCATATAGAGGATAATAAGAAGAAATTGGTTTGAGATGTTCATATATTGGCCCGGATGGGTGTTCGATCATAGACTCCACAAAAGGGTGTGTAATGGTTCAAAATGGTTCAGAATCATATTTTCGTGGGGGATGTGAAAGCCAAGCAAGGCCTTGATCCGACTTTGGTTGAATTGAAGGAAGTAGTGTTTAAAGAGTTCGTAGAGGCTTTCTCTAAATTGGGAGATGGTGTGCTTCGTGATAAAGGTCGTTTGTGTGTATTGACACCAAATTTTGGTCTGATATTTTTAAAGTTAATACTTTTAAGTATTTTATTTTACAAATAGTACAATATACAGGTTTTGCAATTTTAATGCAATTTGTTGATAATTATCCTTATTCTTAAAATATTAGGATTTTTATCGGTTAATTATGTTTATATTATTTTAGCATAGTCGATTGAATACGTTAAAGTATTTATTCATTTTTATTAAATCAATATTTCTGTTAAATTGCATTTTTACATGCCATTGGTTACATTCGTCACATATTTTAATATTCATTTTATTTGTTACACTTATTGATATTCATTTTGATATTTTGTATAGTCTAGAAATTCATTCAAATATGAATAAGATATCATACAAAGATATTTTATTAACAGTGGTTTTGGCCTATATTTGGACGAAATTAGAGTCCGGCGAGTCTAGTGAAATCTGATAACAAATGAGAGACCTAATTATGAATTTGATTGCATGAATGGATATCTAAGACGTTAAGAAATTCGTCTGACTTTACAGAATCGAATTTGGGCGAGTAGAACTCCCGAAACCAATTTTTTTATGAACAGGTAGTTTATGAGTGTCATGGGTTGAAGGTGTGTTGTTAAATGGGGTGTTGGAGCTCTAAATTTAGCTCTCTGTTTCCATGCAAGCTGCTAGGGCGAGATTATTCCCATCAGGTCAGGACCGCCATAGCGGGCCAGTCGCGAATTAAGTCGTAAATAAACCCCAAAAATTCTATTATTCTGCAAATTTCGTTCATGAGATCTAGGAGATGACCCAAGAGATTCCTTCACATTTTTCCACTAAATTTGGTGCTAAAGGTAAGGATTTTACTCTCCTAATCCATTTTTCAATACGTTAAACTTAGAATCTTGATCATATATTATTGGGGGAGGGTTTTAAACTGTTTTGGATGGTGGGAATGCCCATGTTGCACCTTAGGATCATGGGTTTGGCCTAGGGTTGATAATGTTGATGTATTCCTGGTAATTAGGCCTCATTTGTTGATCCTCGCGGTATATTGATTGTTTGAAGACCAAGAACGAGCGTAAAGAATTCGAAAAGGGAAGAATCAAGTTTCTTAGGAGGGTTTGAGCTTTGTTCGAGGTAGGTGATGGTTGTGATTTTATGTTTGTGTGATGTATGTTAGTAGTTACTTCATTATAATGCATGTATGTATGTGAATGTTGCACTATTGATCACACTAATCGTAATGAGTATGAATGATTGATTGAATACCATGAATCAACACTTGATTGTATGATTTGGAGAATGTATCTTGTGATTATGATTGTGGCATGTTAGATGGAATGGGTGTCACATTCTGACACACTAACTGGGATCGGATGTCACGTACTAACATACATATTGGAACGAGTGTCACAATCCGACACACTAACTTGGAACATGTGTCACGTTCCGGCACACTAACAAATTTGGTATGTGTTCCATGAGAGGACCATTGACTTGTCATATAGATATATTATTGAGATTGTGGAATCGTACATTGATCCTGAAATAATGACTAGTATTGTATATGTTTGGTGTATGCCTGTATTATTATGTTGTGATTACTTGTATATGTTTCACTTATTGAAATAGCTGCGTGATTTTACCAATACACTGTGGTTGTGTACTGATACTGCACTTACTCTTTCTTTGTTGAGTAAAGGGCATCTTCAGGCGGCTACTTACAGACCTCGTTTAGGAGATCAGTGATCAAGATCGAATTCAAAGGTAAGTCAGTTCTTCCAGGATCCCATGAGTTCTCGTTATGTTTAGTTCATTTCTATTAAAACTTAGACTAGTACTTTAGATATTACTATATTTAGTTTGGGGTTGCTAACATTTTCTTAGACTTGTTGTTAGTAGATGTTTTTGTACATTGACTTCCAGGTTCTAGGTATTATTTCCGCATTTATTTGTTAGTCTTTTGGAGTGTATGGAACTCACTATATTTTTTCCTTTAGACATTTAAACCTTCTTCCGTATCTTTAAATGCCTTAGTTCATTAATTTGGTTAGTTGGGTTGTAGTAATGTTTATCCCACCGAAGGGTTAGTGTGGGTGCCATTCTAGGTCGTGACAAAGTTAACATCAGAGCCCTAGGTTCTTTGATCTCAATGTACCAAAACAAGTCTGGCAAAGTCTTGCAGAACGGTACGGAGATGTCTATACTTTTCTTTGAGAGGCTATAGGACTTTAGGAAATCTCTCTATATTCTTTTGTCTCCTTTCATTCTATAACTTGGTTACAATTGGTATCTGGTGATCTAATTTGGTATCTAATCTCCTTCACTCTTCTGTCCGCAGATGGTTAACACTAGGTTCAACGGCGTCAGGTCCATAGCTTTCGTCAATGCGCTAGCTGAGGAATCCGCAGAAAGAGATCGCGATCGAGGCAGGGGTAGAGAAAGAGCAAGGGGCAGAGGCCGAGGAAGGGTAGTGTCCGCTATGGGTAGAGCTCAGGTTGAGAATGCTCCCAGAAAAGAGATCCCTCCTACGCATCACGAAGAGGTAGAGGAGAATGTTGAGGGTGAGAATGAGAAGGATGTTTTTCCTCTCTTAGACTATAGGTATTCCTCTCTTAGACTAGTGTTAGCTCAATAGATTATTTCTTTCTTGAAAGGATTGGTTGGCCTTGGAATTCTTCCCGCAGTTCAAGCAACTCAAGCTCCCGTTAATCCCCTACTGCTATCACTGTCCCCAAGTTGGGTGGAACTGTAGGTACTGATTCTTTTTACCGTCCTCGTAATGACTGGTAATGAGCATGATATGTTGACTAAGTTCTTGAAATTGAAACCGCTAGTGTTGCATGGTTCCGAGAGTGAGGACGCTTATAAATTCATTCTAGAGTTTGTGACTTTTCAGCATGGAGTATAGTTTGTAACTTTTCAGCATGGATTAGTGTTCTGAGAGGCTCCATAAGTTGGGAATTGTCCATCAACATGGAGTAGAGTTTGTGATTTTTCTGCTTCAAGGTGAGGCTAAGCAGTGGTGGAGAGCTTATATGGAATGCAGATCTTCAGCTTTACCCCCACTCACTTAGACCCAATTTCATGCTTTGTTCTTGCAGAAGTATGTGCCCAGACCTTGAGAGATCGTAGAAAGGATGAGTTCATGGCTTCGGAACATGGTTGATTGTATGTGGCTGCTTATAAGGCCAAGCTCTATGTTTTGTCTAGATATGCTACCCAATTGGTGACTACTGAGGAAGAGAGGATCAGTCTATTCATAAAGGGACTGAATTCTGAGTTACAGGTATTGTCTATGCACATGACTTCTGCAAGGAAAAGTTTTAATGAGTTAACAGATTTTGTGAAAAAAGTGGAAGGAGTGAGGCGCGATGGACAGGCTAAGGCGTTGGCTTAGAAAGCTAAGAGCACAAGTAACATTCAGGGTTCTTACTCCAGAGGTTCAAAAAGGCCCACATTTGCAGCCCGGCCAATTCCATCCGTTATGCCCACTTCTACAGGTAATTACTCGAGAACTCCACCTTAGAATTTGATTCAGGATAACCACGAAGCCGCATGTTTGGCGAGCAGCAAGCCATCTTTTGATCACACTTGTCATAATTGTAAAGACCCTGGCATATGAGAAGAGATTGTCCCCACCCGCACATGTTCGATTCCATGCAGTAGTAGACTAGAGCAGTGTTACCTGCGAGCAATGGTAATAATGGTCAAGGATGTCCACAAGGTGGGCAAGGAGGAAATCAGCAAGGTTGTGGAGGTCGGGGAAATGTTACCGAATGCAGAGGTAAGGCACAACCATGCATGGAAGTACCCTGTCAAGATGATAGGGCTCTGTGTTACGCCTTTCCGGGCAAGAACGAGGCAGACTCTTTTGATGCAGTGATCATAGGTACTATTCTTGTTTGTGACCAGATGGTTAGTGTTATTTGATCCGGGTTCTACTTATTCTTATGTGTCCGTGCGATTTTCCACAGAATTTGATATGATTTGTGATATACTTGAAGCCCCAATCCATGTTTCTACCCACGTTGGAGAGTCTGTCATAGTCACCCATGTCTATCATGCTTGTCCTATCATGTTTATAGGTTTTCGGACATGGGCCAATTTGGTGATTTTAGATATGACTGACTTTGATATATTCCTAAGCATGACTTGGTTGTCCCCCTATTATGTTGTGTTAAATTGTAATATGAAATCTATGACTCTAGAGATCCCCGTTAGGGAAAAGTTATGGTTGAAAGGGGTGTACAAGCCGAAGCCAACTAAAATCATATCCTCCATTCCGGCTAGGAAACTAGTGGAGTAGGGTTGTTTGGGATATTTGGCTCATATTCGGGATGTTTAGGTTGAGTCTCCCTCTATTGAGTCTATTCATATGGTGTCAAAAGTTAGAGAAGTGTTTCCTACCAATATTTGCCTAGTATGCCTCCGGAAAGAGATATAGATTTTTGCATTGATTTGGAACCTGGTACCAGCCCCATCTCAATCCCTCCCTATCGCATGGCCCCGACAAAGTTTAGAGAGCTTAAGGCTCAAATCCATGAACTTCTTGATAAGAGTTTCATCCGTCCTTGTGCATCCCCGTTGGGTGTTCTTGTCTTGTTTGTTAAGAAAAAGAATGGTAGTATGAGGATGTGCATAGATTACCGACAATTCAATTGGGTCACCATTCGAAACAAGTACTCATTACCTCGGATAGATGATCTTTTCGACCGGTTGTAAGGTGCATCGGTTTTCTCTAAGATTGATCTAAGTTCTAGTTATCATCAGTTAAAGATTAGGCCTGAGGATGTACCCAAGACGACATTTAGGACCCGTTATGGGCACTATTAGTTTTTAGTAATGTCATTTGGGTTGCAACATGCACCTATAACTTTCATGAGTTTAATGAATGATGTGTTCAAACCCTTTCTCATTTTGTTTGTTATAGTCTTTATTGATGATATTTTGGTGTATTCGAAAAGTGAGGAAGAGCATGACGGCCATCTTCGTATTGTTCTGGGTGTTCTAGGGAAACAAAAGTTGTATGCAAAATTTTCTAACTGTGAATTTTGGTTGACTTGGTTGCCTTTTTGGGGCTTGTATTTTCAAAAGAAAGGGTAATGGTAGATCCCCAAAATATTGAAGCGATTAAGAATTGGGTTCGGCCTAGCTCTGTGATTGAAGATAGGAGTTTTGTGAGGCTCGCTAGTTACTATCGTCGATTCGTGAAGAACTTTGCTTCTATTGCCACACATATGACAAGGTTGACCAAGAAAGAGGTACCCTTTTAGTGGATTGAGAAGTGTGGTGAGAGCTTTCAAAAGCTCAAGACTCTTTTGACCACAACGTAAGGAAGAGCATGCCGACCATCTTTGTATTGTTCTAGGTGTTCTTGGGAAACAATAGTTGTATGCAAAATTTTCTAAGTGTGAATTTTGGTTGAATTTAGTTGCCTTTCTAGGGCATGTAGTTTCAAGGGAAGGGGTGATGGTAGATCCCCAAAAGATTGAGTGGTTAAGAATTGGTTTCGGCCTAGTTCTGGGACTGAAGTTAGAAGTTTTGTGGGGCTCGCTAGCTACTATCGTCGATTCGTGAAGAACTTTGCTTCTATTGCCATGAATCTGACAAGGTTAACCAAAAAGAAAGTACCCATTGAATAGGCTGAGAAATGTGAGGAGAGCATTCAAAATCTCAAGACTCTTTTGACTACAACACTTATTCTAGCACTATTGGTGGACGGTAAATATTTTATTGTTTATTGTGATGCCTCCCATTCAGGTTTGGGTGTTGGGTTAATGCACGATAAGAATGTTATAGCTTATGTATCATGGCAGTTGAAGGTGCATTAGAGGAATTACCCAACACATGATTTCGAGTTGGCAGCGGCAGTGTTTGCTCTTAAGATCTGATGGCATTACCTCTATGGTGTCAAGTGTGAAGTGTTTACTGATCATCGCAGCCTACATCATGTTTTCACTCAAAAGGATATGAATTTGAGACATCAAAGATGGATGGAGTTACTCAAGGATTATGTCGTGACCATCCAATATCATCCGGGTAAGGCTAATGTAGTGGCAAACGCTCTAAGTCGCAAAGTGGGGAGTATGTGTAGTCAAGCTTGCTTGAGTGTATCCAAACGACCTTTGTCTAGGGAAATTCAAACCTTGGAGTCTAAGTTCATGTAGTTGGGCATCCCAGAGAAAGGTGGGGTGTTAGCTAGCATTTAAGTAAGGGTCACGTTCATTGAGGAGATCAAGGACAAACAATTTGAGGATGACAGTTTGAATGAGCTTAGAAAGAAGACAGCGTCTGGCAAGGCACAAAAGACCACTCTTGATGCGGGGGTTGTGCTCAGCTTTAAAGGAAGGATTTGTGTTCCTAGAGTGGGTGACTTGATTCAGAATTTATCGAC
The DNA here is from genome assembly GCA_036250405.1 of Solanum raphanifolium. Taxonomy (NCBI): domain Eukaryota; kingdom Viridiplantae; phylum Streptophyta; class Magnoliopsida; order Solanales; family Solanaceae; genus Solanum; species Solanum raphanifolium. Next base: position 16,333 of record JAJOOE010000560.1, on the reverse strand, counting down.
AAAATCCCATGGTTCACTGTATTCCATTCATTCAGGTGTGACCAAGATGTACCGAGACTTGAAGCAACTCTATTGGTGGCTAGGCATGAAGAGAGTTATAGCGGAGTTTGTGGCTAAATGTCAAAATTGCCAACAAATAAAATGTGAGCATCAAAGGTCGGTTGGCTTGCTTCAGAGAATGCCAATTCCGAAATGGAAGTGGGAAAGAATAACTACGGATTTTGTGGTTGGTCTTCCCAAGACCTTGGGAAAGTTTGATGCTATTTGGGTAGTGGTTGACAGATTGACTAAGTCAGCCCATTTTATTCCAGTCAGAATAGATTATAATGCTCAGCAATTGGCTAAGGTTTATGGGAAAGAGATAGTGTGACTGCACGGGGTGCCCCTTTCTATAATCTCAGACCGAGGTACGAAGTTCACATCCAAGTTTTGGAGGAAACTACATGATGAATTGGGCACACAACTCACTTTTAGTACAACTTTTCATCCGCAGATGGACGGGCAGTCGGAGAGAACTATCCAAGTGTTAGAGGACATGTTGAGGGCATGCGTGATTAACTTCGGAGGACATTGAGATATGTTCCTACCTTTGTGTGAGTTCTCCTATAATAATAGTTACTATTACTCAAGCTGTAACACCCCATTTCCTAGACAGACTAGAATGCAGATTTCAAGTGTTGAAGGTTCCAGCGATGGGCACCACCCACAGACCGTAGGGTGAACCAAGGACCGTAGGTGGGGATCCGTGGATGGCCACCTGCAACCCTCCCCAGAAAAACCAGACAAAATACTCTAAGGCACGATCCACGGCAAGACACATGGATCGTAGATCAGACCACAGGGAGTGGTCTTAGTATGTGGATTGAGATCCTAGATTTCCATTTTCTAAAGCCAGTCGACGGTTGACAGGATGGACCATGGGTCAGTCGACAGACCGTCAGTTAGTCCGTTGGTTGGCCCCGACAACTTGTAAATCAGGGGTCATTTGGTCTTTTCCTTATGTGTTGGACCCCTAAACTATGTCATTTTAGTCAGTTTTAGCCTAGTAACTAAATTAGAACTTACTCTAGTCAACTCATTCTCCAAAAATTCATCAAGTTGAACAAAAAGTAGGAGAAAGAGTCGACCAACCCTCTCCAAGAATGCGATAAGATTTTCTTCAGTTCCAGCCTCGAAATTGAGAGATTTCTCCTTGAATTTCATCACCAGGTATGTGGGATTTCACTAATGGGTTCCTTTCACCCATTCGGTCCCTAGAATTCAGTCAGATTCTTGATTATCTATATCTTGCAAGACCTAGGATTTCTAGAATTCATGTTGGGATTAAGTTGTTAGACTAATCCAAATAAGATTATCATGTTTTTGAGGAATTGTTGCTTAGTTCTTGCATGAAACTCAGAACTCTAGTCGTGTAGCTTCGTTTAGTTCATGAATTACATTTGCTAGGTCAATTTATTCGGTTATACATGCTCCAGTTAAGAATTTTTCATTATCAGTATATTAATGTTGCATTTTCAATTAACATGTGAGTATTGAGCTATTCAGTATTACAGAAATTCAGTCATAATGTGTTATTTACATAATCATTTGGGAGAATGCTTAATACCGAGTGGATTAAGGGTCAGTCACCCTCCTAGTCACAAAACTATGTGCCCCTTCAGGATAACTCTCCTCTGTGGGCATCAGTTTTAGTGATCACGCCAGTCATGCCTTTATACCCTTGGCAAGGTATATTTGGTCCTCCCGATAGAGCAATACACCAGACTCCACAGATAGCTCTCGTGGTTTTAAGTCGATTAACAATAGCTCCCACTGTCAGATTCTAGTGCATTAACCAAATTTCCAGAATAGTTCAGTATTTAGTCTCAGCATGTCATGAACTTGGTCATTGCGTTCATTTAGCTCAATAGTCAGTATATTTCGGTATTTACCCTCATGCTCAGATTATGTCATTGCTTGTATTGCTTTGTTCAGTTATGTTTATATTATTCAGCTTTATCCTATCATGCATGCTCAGTACCTTTCAAGTACTGACGTATACTCTGCGCTACATCTTCTCGTAATGTAGGTTCAGGTCCTCAGCATTCAGATCACGCATAAATAGGTTCTCGATCTCCAGTTCAGCAGCATCAGTAGTGAGTCCTCATTCTTCGAGGATGAGTGACGTGTTATCTTTCTATTTTTCAGTCTCTTAGTTTCAGTTTTGCTAGAGTTTTCTAGGGACATGTCGTAGTATCTCTAGTCATTTAGAGGCTTTCATTCAGACAGAGTTTAGATTCAGTTATTAGTTTGAGTTTGATATTTTATTTTTCATTAAACTCAAGTTTATGTATTTAGACTTAGAATGGGTATTCCCCTCCATTTCATTTTATTATATGTTTCTAGCTTCAACACAATATGTCTATTATGTTGAAAATCATTAAGTATGCTTATGATATGCTAGCAGGTTAGCTTGGGGTCAGTCATGATCCTAGGTCTTGTGTTAACATCCTGGAGGTAGCCTCGGCGTGTACAAACTTTGTATCAGAGCACTAGGTTTAAGAGTCTTAGGATGTCTAAAAAACCAAACTAAGTAGAGTCATTTTCATGGGTGTGAAGTGCACCATATCTAATGAGAGGGAGGCTACGAAGTGTTTAAGGAAAACTTCACTCTCTTTGTAATTCTTATCGTGCGTTGGCATGATCTCCTTTCTAGTCCATCATTATGTGTTTTCAGATAATGCCTCCTCGTAGAGCTTACCCCAGGAATGCTAATGCATGCAACGCTAACGCATCTCCTCCAGTCCTAGATCATGAGGTTTCGAATGCAGAGTCTTGGAACACCATTCAACTGTTGTCTGAGAGTGCAGCTAACCAGAACAATTAGGAAGTTCTAGTTCCTACAAATTGTAATGGTGGATTAGCGGCAGCTAGGGTCCGCCATTTTGTTACGATGAACCCACATGTGTTTCTAGGGTCGCATGTTGGTAAGGATGCCCAGAACTTCATTGATGAGGTCAAGAATAATCTTTGGAGTGATGCAAGTGACAGGAAATAATAGGGTAGAGTTGGCGTCCTACCAGATTAAGGATGTGGATCATATATGGTATACACAGTGGAAGGAAACATAGGGTGAGAATTGATGAGACCACAAATTGGAATCATTTAGGGCTTATTTTGATAGAAATATTGTCCTTGAATGCTTATTTTGTCTTAATATCTGATGAAAACTCTTAAGTTTCAGGTATTTGAAGTTTTAGTGGAAGCATGGACACTTAGGCGCAAAAAGGAACAAAAAGGCTAAAAAGAACGAAGAAGCTGAAGCATGAGCATCGCTAAGAACCTTTAGCGATTCGCCGAAAGGATAGACTCCACCCTTTGTTCCAGTATGTGACGCCCTAAAGGAAGAGGATCAAAAAGGCGATGAAAGGAGCAGTCCGCGCTTCACCGAATAGTTTCGCGAAGCAATACTATACCGCCCAATGGTCCAGAACGTGAAGATGATGAAGGCAAGAATGAAACAGCGATGAAACAGAAGAAGGGCGAGTCGCCGAGTCTTTCGGCGACATCGACTAACTTCGCCGAACTATCCGCCTTCACTAATTTATGATGGCTATAAATACTGAACTCTTTATTAATTTTATAATTTCCAAACCATTATTATTATTTGCAAAATAGAATAGTACGTTTTTAGATATTTTCTCTCAATGTTGGAGAGGGTTTTGTGGGAGACTTGATGAGAGAAGGATTTCATCTTCCCCAAGTTGGAAGTGGGTCTTCTCCATTCTTCTTCCTTTGCTTAAATCAAGGTTTAATTTCTTATACCCATTTGATTTTAGTATCATTTTAGGTGTACTTTTTTATTTCTTGATGTGTGGCAAAGAATCCCATTCTTGAGGTGTGATTTAGCAAATATGTGTTGATATTGTTGTTGGGTCTTTATTGTTGATAGGGTAAATGTATTTTAATGGTGATTTCACCTACTGTTTGTGGTTTAATTTAATGGGTTTGTAGTTGCAAATACAAAACCACTCATCTGTTTTCGGCTTAACCGAGAGGGAGGTCGCGAAACCAAGACCACTAGACTGATGGCCTACGGAGTGGGTCGACATGAGGTTCAGCCCTAGAGGGTGATCCCTAGTCCCATATCCTAACGCTCAGCTCGAGATAGTGAATGGGTTAAAGCGTAGGCTGGTCTTCATACGGCAAATGGGTGTCCGAGAGGAACCCATTTGAAACGCGGTAAGTTGCCCGAGAGGGAACTTATTTCCATCTAAATCTTAGCCTAGTCACTATTATCTTGCAAATTTTCTATTGAAAGCATGTACCCAACGATTTATCTCAACTTGTATTGCGGTCACACCCCAAGAACATTTCCCCATACTTGATTTTCTTGTTAATTTTTGCTATTTTTACTACTTGTGACAAAAACCCCCAATTGATATTTGACATTTTTGTGTCACCCCCTTTAATTTACAATGTTATTGTTCATTAATGTCTTTAGCTACGACTAATTAGACCGAAATTTTATTTTTCTATTAATTCTCAAACCCACCCCCTTGGGACACAACCCCAACCTTTATTTGGGTTACTATACTATCGACGATCGTAGACACTCATATTGTAGGTTAGTGTCGTTGGCCACGATAAGTATCAAAATGACGCCGCCGCCGGGGAGTGGTGTTATTTGAAAATTTTTAGATTAGTAGAATTTTTATTCTTATTAGTGGTAGTATACTTACTTAATTTTCAGTTTTGTTTTGAGTATTTGTGTACCACAACAGGCCATATGAGTACAAACAGGGAAAATAGCTGCCAAGCGGGTCACTCAGTAGGTGGTGTTTTCCATCGAGACGACATCAATGATGCTAATAGTTTTTGTCACCCTGCCGACGTGGACAAGATGGGTGAAATTTGCATGCCACAAGCTAATGGGAATGTAATGTTCAAAGTTACAAGTGCAACTCCAACTCATACATTCGAGAGTTTTATTTGGAGGGTTGGAGCATGAAGATCCGCACGATCATGTACGAAGTTTTGTTGAAGTGTGCACCCCTTTATTTGTTGAAGTGTGCACCCCTTTATCATTCAATAACCTATCTCAAGAATCCATACGGTTTCACTTATTTCCATTATCATTAACCGAGGGAGCCACTGAATGGTTGATTGAGCGCCCAAACAACTCCATCAAATCATGGGAGGAGTTGCTTATGGCATTTCTCAAAAGATTCTTTCCTCCATAAAAAAATGATGAAACTGAGGGACAATATTCAGAATTTCAAGCAACAGGAGGGTGAACCAATTCACGAGTCATGGACAAGATTCAAAAGATCTGTGCGTAAGTGCCCAACACATGGGCTGCCAGGTGAATTACTGCTCCAATACTTCTACCGTAGTCTGGACTCTGTGAATAAAGAAATAGCTGATTAATTGGTGCAAGGAGGAATAATGTTACAATCATTTGAAGTAGTCTCACTCCTCGTAGATGGTATGACTAAAGTAAACCAGGTATGGTATACCAAAGATGATCAAGTCTCCCCATTATGCTTCCGATTAACGCAAGAACAGATCGAAAATGAAAGGGAAAGGGACGAAAACATCAAGAAGATGTTATCTCAAATGGAAAGTCTACAAAAATATATGAAGGGGAAACGTGGGGTATTTTACGTTGAGAAGGGTTCTTCTTCCGTTTATTCAAGACCGGGGGAGGAACAAGGTTGGAACTCTAGAAGATACGAGGAGGGTTTCCACAAACGTTATTAATCGCGGGGTGGGAATCAAGGTTGGAGCTATTATAGAGGAGAAGAACCAAGGAGATATTGGCAAGATTGGGCTGAGAAGTATGGTCAGGAGGAGGACAATATTCACTTGAGTGAAAGCCCAAAATCTAAAGGGAGTGCAAGTAGTCCTCGGGTAAATGATTTGTTATCGCGCATACTCGATTAAGTTGAGGGCTTTGATGACCTGCTAAAAGGAATAAAAGGTAACTTTTCATCATTGAACAGTAAAGTAAATTCTCATGTTGATGCCATCAAAATGCTGGAAGGTAGATTGAGTCTGTTATCAGCTCAATTAACATCCAAAACACCCATGGACTATATTGAAAGAGATTTGGTTGTGGTTACCCGTAGCAGTAAGGTGGCAATAGGGGATATGATGGAAGATAAGGATCCTCAAAAACATGAAGAGAGCCAAGGTGTGGAGGACCAAGGTTTGCCTATTCAACAAAGCCTTACTAGAGAACCACAGGAGGAAGCAGATCAAACAATTCAAGTTCCAAAAGTCACACATCCTTTACCCAATATACCTCCACCATTTCCCCAACGTTTGAAAAAGAAGAATGAAGATGAGAAGTTCAAAAAAAAATTGTCAGTATTCAAGAGCTTATCAATTAACCTTCCTCTTGTAGAAGCATTGTTGGAAATGTCGGGATACGCCAAATTCATGAAAGAACTGGTTACAAAGAAAAGGAGCTTGGAATATGAAACTATTGAGCTATTGAGCTACCCCATAGTTGTAGTGCAATTATGACAAATGATTCAGTATAAACTTGATGCCCTATGCAATATACAAGCAACTCGGTTTGGGTGAACCAAAGGCAACCACAATAAGACTCCTCATGGCTGATCGATCAATCAAGCACCCAGTCGGAATACTCTATGACATATTGGTAAAAGTTGATCGGTTCATCTTTCCGGCTGATTTTGTGATTCTAGATTGTGAGATCGATGCTGAAATTCCCATTATTTTGGGAAGGCCATTCTTAGCTACCGGGAGAGCATTGGTGGATGTTGAAAGCGGGAAATTGAAGTTCTGTGTGAATGACGATGAGGTGAACTTCAATATCTGTAAGTCCATGAAGCAACCAAGTAACATCCATGTGGTGTCCACTGAGGATGTGATAGATAAGGCAGTGGCAAGTGTGAGTCATTTAATGCGTGAGAATGAGTCCTTTGAATTTGTGCTTGCTAATTATGATGAATCTGAAGTTCAGGATTACCAAGAAGTGGTAGCTGCTTTATCAGGATTAGGAGCATATTCAAGGAATCCAATCAAATTGGATATCAATTTGAAAAACAGAGAAAGTCCGCCTGCTAAACCATCAACAGAAGAACCACCGAATTTGGAGTTAAAAGCCCTACCCTCTCATCTCAAATATGCCTTCTTAAGAGCCAATAATACTCTACCTGTAATTATCGCCGCCAATCTTCTTGAAAGGCAGGTGAAATTGCTCATTAAAGTATTGCGGAAGCATATAAAAGCTATTGGATGGACAATAGTTGATATAGTAGGAATTCCTCTTGGCATCTGTACTCACAAAATCCGACTCGACAATGAATGCAAACCTAGTGTGGAACATCAACGGAGATTGAACCCTTCAATGCAAGAGGTGGTAAAAAATGAAATCATCAAGTGGCTAGATGCATGAGTGATATACCCTATTACAAATAGTAAGTGGGTAAGTCCGGTGCAATGTGTACCGAAACCGTATACCCGAATACAAAAGGAAAACTTGTTCCAACAAGACCAGTGACTGGGTGGAGAGTATGCATGGACTACCGAAAGCTTAACTCATGGACCGAGAAAGACCATTTTGTGATGCCTTTTATGGATCAGATGCTTGACCGGTTATCAGAAAGAGGGTGGTAATATTTTTTGGATGGGTACTCTGGCTACAACCAAATCTCTATTGCACCGGAAGATCATGAGAAAACCACTTTTACTTGCCCTTATGGAACTTTCGGATTCAAAAGAATGCCATTCGGGCTATGTAATGCCCCAACAACATTTCAGCGTTGCATGCTGTCTATTTTTGCTGATATGGCCGAAGACTCTATGGAGGTGTTCATGGATGACTTCTCAGTCGTAGGGGATACGTTCAAAGAATGCTTGACTCACTTGGGACAGGTACTCCAAAGATGCATCGAAATGAATTTGGTTCTAAATTGGGAGAAATGTCACTTTATGGTAAAAGAAGGTATTGTTCTTGGGCATAAGGTGTCACAAAAGGGGCTGGAAGTTGACAAGGGAAAATTGAGGTCTTTGAGAAATTACCCCCGCCAATTTCAGTAAAGGGCATTCGCAGCTTCTTGGGGCACGCAAGATTTTACAGAAGGTTCATTAAAGACTTCTCAAAGATTGCACTCCCATTATGAAAACTCTTAGAGAAGGAAGTGAAATTCCACTTTAATAATGCTTGTATGGCTGAATTTCAGTGTTTGAAAGAGAAACTAATATCCACTCCGATCATCATCAGTCCTAATTGGTCCGAATCATTTGAGTTAATGTGTTATGCCAGCGGTATGGCACTGGGGGTTGTGTTGGGGAAAAAGCGCAACAAACTATTTCACCCAATCTACTACGCAAGAAACACTCTAAATAGTGCCCAGAAAAATTATACGGTCACCGAACAAGAGTTACTTGCAGTAGTTTATGTATTTGAAAATTTCAGGGCGTACCTGCTAGGCACCAAAGTAATCGAACACACTGATCATGCTGCACTCCATTATTTGATGGCAAAGAAAGATGCAAAACCACGATTGATTAGGTGGGTACTACTATTACAAGAATTTGATTTTGAGGTGAAGGATTGAAAAGGATGCGAAAATCAAGTGGCTGACCATTTATCAAGGCTGGAAGCAAGGGAGAATGTCAAACATGAGGTTGACATAGATGACTCTTTCCCAGATGAACGGGTTTTTGCAATATCCCTCAGACATACACCATGGTATGCAGATTTTACAAATTACATTATGTGTGGGCTCATGCCGGATGAGTTGACCTTTTACCAACAGAAAAGATTCTTGTTCGATGTTAAAAAGTACTTTTGGGGCGAGCCATACTTGTTTCGAGAGTGTGCCGACCATGTCATTAGAAGGTGTGTTCCGGAAGAAGAAGCGGTAGAAATTTTCCATGCTTGCCATACATCTCCAGTGGGAGGTCACCATGGTGGAGTTCGCACCGCTGCTAAAGTTCTCCAGAGTGGATATTATTGTCCATCAATCTACAAGGATGCACATGAGTTTGCAAAGAAGTGCTCTAAATGTCAGCAGTAAGGCGGAGTGTCTAGAAGACACGAATTACCTTTCACTCTTATTTTAGAGGTTAAGCTATTCGATGTATGGGGGATAGATTTCATGGGCCCAATTGTGAGCTCGTTTGGAAATAAATATATCTTAGTCATTGTAGATTATGTCTCCAAATGGGTGCAAGTCATCGCACTTCCAAACAACGAAGGAAAAAACATTGCCCAATTCCTGAAATGCTACATCTTCGCAAGATTTGGCACTCCGAGAGCAATCATAAGCGATGGGAGATCCCACTTTTGTAATAAGTGGTTCTTAATGGCACTGAGTAAATATGGGGTGAAACACAAAGTGGCAACCCCATATCATCTTCAAACAAGTGGCCAAGTCGAAGTGTCGAATCGAGAAATCAAAAGCATTTTGGCAAAGACAGTAAATGTCAATAGAACTGATTGGTCTAGGAAGCTCGATGATGCACTATAGGCATACCAAACTGCTTACAAAACACCTATCAGGATGTCTCCATATCAGTTGGTTTATGGTAAGGCTTGTCATCTACCCGTTGAGTTAGAACACAAAGCATTGTGGGCATTGAAATCTTTAAATTTGGACTAGTCAAAAACTTCAAGGGTGAGAATAGAGCAGTTAAACAAACTAGATGAATTTAGACTCAGATCATATAAAAGTTCAGCCATCTATAAAGAGAAGATGAAGAAATGGCATGATGCTCGGATACTCAAGCGAGACATCAAGGTAGGAGATTGTGTTCTGTTATACAACTCGCGACTTAGTCTCTTCCCCAGAAAGCTCAAATACAAATGGTCAGAGTAACACGTGTGTTCATCAATGGTGCCATAGAAGTTGAAGATCAGGAAGGACCTCCATTTACAGTGAACGGTCAACGTCTGAAATTGTATCTGGGAGATTGTCAAGAGATTTCGTTGGTTGAAGTGGTATATTTGGAAGATGCCTGAAGGTGCTATTGCGTCGTGCCGCGATGTTAACTAAGACGTTGTTTGGCAGGCAACCCAAAAATCCCTTTAATTCCTTTATATATTTTTTTATTATTGTCAGTACTTATTTCCCGGTAATAAAATGGTATGTCATTTGTGCAGGTGAAAGTACTAAAATGAATGAAGGATGGTAAATAATAGATCCTGTCGGCGAGTCACCGAAGGGGTCGGCGAGTCGCTGAAGGGGTCGGCGAATCCGACATTATCCACCGTTAGACTCAGAAAATCGTAAAAATTGAAGTCTGTTAAACTTGGTGAGATTTGGAGATATTTGCGATTCGCTGACAATTTCAGCGATCTGGATGAAAACCGTCGTTTGGATCTTCACAATGACTGAAGATTCTATAAAACTCGGTGAGTCAAGTGCTCACTCAGCGAATCGCCAAGAGATTCGGCGATTAGAACTAATATCGCCAAATGGATGAAAATTGGACTAATGCCATGACAGATGGAGCAACTGCATAATCAGGATCACATCTTCACCTCTCTATTTGTCTTACTTGCATTTAGTTTTGGATACCATTATTTGCATTTGAGGAAAAACGCTTTTATTTGTGGTGGGGTGAGGCTCACCTTTTGTGTGCTATTTGTGATTCGTGTTTTGTATATATTTGGGTTGTTCTGTTTAAAATTGTTTGTAAACTGCTTTTCGTGGATGTTTGAGCTCATGGCTCTCTTTTGTTTTTAATTGCAAATGATTTGGATCCTTCCGAAAATTTTTGAATTTTTTGCGCATTTTTACCAACCGTCATGAGTTGAATGTGGCTATTCTTTTACAAAAATTTGAGTCTAGGTTTCGATCAATACCGATGACTTGAATAGTGCTCTCAATTAAACAAACATGAATGTACGTCTACGATGAGGCCAAATAAAGTTGCATAGACAATAGGTGAACTCGTTGCATCTCGTTGTGATTAGCCATTTATCGAATTGATTCTCTAGTAATGACCATTGCACACTAGCGAAAGTATGTAGTCTTGTTTGACTTAAGTGTCGATGCCTTGTGTGATTAGCTTGCTTTGAAACTTGCATGAATAAACCTATAATTTGCCATGTTAGTCTGATTGATTTCGAAAGGTGTCCTCTTGATATGATCTTAGGCAATTTTAAAGAATGTGAGCCAAATTTGACATATACCTCTTTTGTGGACTACCCGTGAGCGTGAAACTCTTTTGAACACCCTTTGAGCCTTACCATTCTTTGGAAGAACCTTGATGAACCCTAGACCTTACTTGTCCTGCTACCTATAATCCTCTTAATTTGTGGTTTAGTGAATAGCTAACTTAGGCCAAAGGGGTGTGGTGAAAGGGAAAAGGAGAAGTCAAGAAGTGCAAGAAAAGTCCCCTTTAACCCTTGGTATTGCATAAAAATGGAACCCCTTCAATTCAATTAAAAAATATATATAAATAAAATAAAAAATGTGGAATAAAGTACGAAATGAATTGGGTTTCAAGCAATCCATGGAGGAGAATAAAAAAAAGGGTGACTTAGAAGCACTAGAAAAAGAATTGATAAAGGAAAAGAAGGAAATGCCTTGAGAATGCCATAATTCACGAGAAAAAAGTCATTGAGCCTAAATGATCATACCTTTGCACTAATCCTTATTACAAGCCTTAGAAAGACCTTTTAGATCTTGAGTAAATCGAATCAAAAGTCGATTGGAAAATAAGGGCAAACTTATGGGTGAAAGCATGCATTGTGTTCCTCTTTTTTAGTGTGAGCGTTGCATCGGATTCCTGATCCTGAATTGATTAACCTCTGTGTGTGAATATGGAATCATTTTTCATGTGAGGGCATTTTGATACTTTTTGTTGAGCTTGAACTTGCACAAGTAGCAAGTATTGCGAGCATGAGAATTTTTGGTAATAGTGTGTCACAACTTGAATCTTTGAGTACACAATTGATCCTTGCATAAGTAAATTGAGTCTGGTTGTGTGCACTCATGATTGAGTCTTGTGTAACACTGTTTGAGACACCCTTTTTGAACAGCTGAACTTGAGTTTGCTTGAGGACAAGCAAAACTTTAAGTTGTGGGGTGTTGATGAGTCCACAAATTGGAATCATTTATGGCTTTATTTTGATAGAAATAGTGTCCTCGAATACTTATTTTGTCTCAATATCTAATGAAAAATCTTAAGTTTCGGGTATTTGAAGTTTTAGTGGAAGCATAGACACTTAGGCGCAAAAAGGAACAAAGAGGCTGAAAAAAACGAAGAAGTTGAAGCATGAGCATCGCCAAGAACCTTTGGCGATTCGCCGAAAGGACAGACTCCGCCCTTTGTTCCAGTATGCGACGCCCTAAAGGAAGAGGATCAAAAAGGCGATGAAAGGAGTAGTCGTTGCTTCGCATAATAGTTTCGAGAAGAAGTTCTATACCACCCAATGGTCCATAACGTGAAGATGCTGAAGGCAAGCTTGAAACTGCGATGAAATAGAAGAAGGGCGAGTCGCCGAGTCATTCGGCGGCATCGACTAACTTTGCCGAACTATCCGCCTGCACTAATTTATGATGGCTATAAATACTGAACTCTTTATTAATTTTATAAGTTCCAAACCATTATTATTATATTCATAATAGAAAAGTACGTTTTTAGATATTTCTCTCAAATTTGGAGAGGGTTTTGTGGGAGACTTGAAGTGAGAAGGATTCCATCTTCCCCAATTTGGAAGTGGGTCTTCTCCATTCTTCTTCCTTTTCTTAAATCAAGGTTTAATTTCTTATTCCCATTTGATTTTAGTATCATTTTAGGTGTATTTTGTTATTTCTTGATGTGTGGCTAAAAACTCACCATTTTTGGGGTGTGATTTAGCAAATATATGTTGATATTGTTGTTGGGTCTTGCTTGCTGATATGGTAGATGTATTTTAATGGTGATTTCACCTAGTGGTTGTGGTTTAATTTAATGGGTTTGTAGTTGCAAATACAAAACCACCCATATGTTTTCGACTTACACGAGAGGGAGGTCGCAAAACCAAGACCACTAGACTGATGGCCTAAGGAGTGGGTCGACATGAGGTTCAGCCCGAGAGAGTGATCCTAGTCCCATATCTTAACACTCAGCTCGAGAGAGTGAGTGGGGTAAGGCGTAGGTTGGTCTTCATGCGGCAAATGGTTGTCCGAGAGGAACCCATTTTAAACGGGGTAAGTTGCTCGAGAGGGAACTTATTTCCATCTAAAGCTTAGCCTAGTCACTATTATCTTGCAAATTTTCTATTGAAAGCATGTACCCAACGATTTATCTCAACTTGTATTGTGGTCACAGCCCAAGAACATTTCCCCATACTTGATTTTCTTGTTATTTTTTGCTATTTTTACTACTTGTGACAAAACCCCCCAATTGATTTTTGACACTTTTGTGTCACCCCCTTTAATTTACAATGTTTTTGTTCGTTAATGTCTTTAGCTACGACTAATTAGACCAAAATTTTATTTTTCTATTAATTCTCAAAACCACTCCCTTGGGACATGACCCCAACCTTTAGTTGGGTTATTATACTATCGACGATCATAGACACTCATACCGTAGGTTAGTGTCGTTGGTCATGATAAGAATCAAGAATGTCGCTCATGTGACTTGGGAGTGTTTTACTAGAGCTTTTCTGGACAGGTTCTTTCCAAGAGAGTTGAAAGAGGCTAAGGCTCAGGAATTCATGAATTCAAGACAAGGTTTCATGACAGTCCAAGAGTACAGACTTAAGTTCACCGAACTCTCTAGGTATGCTCCACACATGGTTGCCGATTCTAGGGCTCAGATGAGTAAATTTCTATTTGGGGTATCTGACTTGGTGAAAATGGAGTGTAGAAATGCAATGTTGCTGGAAGATATGAACATCTCTAGGCTCATGACTCATGCTCAGCAGGTTGAGGGAGATAAGCTTAGGGAACATGATAAGGAGAACAAAAAGGCTAGGATAGGCAACTATGAGTATTCTCAACAGAAATCTGGTGGTGGAAATCGCTCGCAGTTTCAATAGATATCTTCAGCTCCAGTACCTTCATCAGCTAGTGTTCCATCTTGCAGGTCTCGACAGGATCAGAAAGGTAGGGCATTAGGCTCTAAGTCTCAGGGAAGTTTTTGCGTTACTAGAACCTACCCAACTTTTCCCATGTGTGGTAAGAACCATCTGGGCGAGTGTCTTGCAGGAAAAGATGGATGTTTTGGGTGTGGTCAGACTGGTCACAGATTAAGGGATTGCCCTTCTTCTAAACAGGGTGAAGAAGGTAACAATGGTAGGGCTCAGTCTAAAACTTGAGCAGCACCAGTAGGTCCCCCGACTCAGCAGGGTCCCGACTCAGTAGGGTAACTCATCTAGTACAGTTGGCGGTCATTGCCAGAAAAGGTTGTACGCTCTCCAGGCTTTCTAGGATCAGGAAGATTCTCCTAATGTTGTTATTGGTATGTTGCGAGTCTTTTATTTAGATGTTTGTGCTTTGTTAGATCTAGGTGCTACTCTTTCCTTTGTAACTCCATATATAGTAGTAAACATTGGTTTCAATCCAAAAACTCTCTCAGAGACTTTCTGAATCTCTACTCTTGTTGGTGACCCAGTATAGCTAGACGAGTATACATAAATTGCCCTATCACAGTCTCCAAGAAAGTAACCTCAACAAATCTTGTAGAGTTATAAATGGTAGACTTCGATATCATTTTAGGCATGGATTAGTTACATTCCTGTTATGCCTTAGTCGATTGTAGAACTAGGATAGTTCGTTTTGAGTTTCCAGACGATCCAATCTTACAATGGAAGGGTAGTAGCTCAGTGCCTATGGGTTGATTCATTTCTTACCTTATGGACAGAAATATGATCTCTAAGGGTTATCTCTATCATCTAGCTCGGGTTAAGGATTCAAGCCCTGAAACCCCAACTCTTGAGTCAGCTCCAGTAGTAAATGTGTTTCCAAAAAATCTTCCCGGAGTTCCTCCCAAAAAGAAAATCAACTTCGGAATTGATCTCCTTCCAAATACCCACCATATTTATATTCCTCCTTATAAAATGGCTCTAGAGCTTAAGAAATTGAAAGAGCAGTTGAAAGACCTTCTAGATAAGGACTTCATCAGACCTAGTATTTCCCCATGAGGTGCACTAGTGTTATTCGTGAAAAAGAAAGATGGTTCTCTTAGGATGTGCATCAATCATTGGCAGTTGAACAAAGTCACAATTAAGAATAAGTACCATATTCCCAGAATTAATGACCTATTCGACCAACTTAAGGGTACTAGTCATTTTTTGAAGATAGACCTTAGATCCAGTTATCATCAACTCAGAGTCAGAGATAGTGACATTCCAAAAACAGCCTTCAGGAGATGGTATGGTTATTATGAATTTGTAGTTATGTCATTTGGACTAACCAATGCTCCTACAGCTTTCATGAATTTGATGAAAAGGGTGTCCAAGAAATATTTGGACTTATTCATTATCGTCTTTATTGATGATATCCTCGTTTACTCTAGGAATGAGGAAGAGCATGCGACTCATTTGAGGGTTGTCCTGCAAACTCTCAAAGATCGCCAGTTATTCGCTATGTTTAGAAAATGTGAGTTTTAGTTGCAATCTGTCGCTTTTCTTCGGCATATAGTATCTAGCAAAGGGATCCGAATGAATTCTCAAAAAATAGAAGCAATGAAATAATGGCCTAGACCTACCTGTCCTAAAGATGTCAAAAATTTCTTGGGTTTGGTTGGTTATTACAGAAGGTTCGTGGAAGGATTTTCATCCATAGCTTCTCCATTGACTAAGTTGACTCATAAAAAGGTTAAGTTCCAGTGGTCATATGATTGTTAGAAGAGCTTCTCAAAATTGAAAACTAGGTTGACTACAACTCCTATTTTGAATATACCAGAGGGTTCAGACGGTTATGTGATCTATTGCGATGTACGGCCTAGGTTGTGTTTTGATACAGTGAGGTAAGGTTATAGCTTATGCTTTTAGACAGCTTAAGGTGCATCAGAAGAACTATCCGACTCATGACCTCGAGATTGCAACAGTAGTATTTTCCCTTAAGATTTGGAGACATTTATTGTATGGTGTTCACGTAGATGTGGTTACAGACCATAAGAGCCTTCAGTATGTGTTCACCCATAAAAAGTTGAATCTTCACCAAAGGAGATGGCTTGAGTTCCTCAAAGACTATGATATGAATGTGCTTTGTCATCCTGGTAAGGCCAATGTTGTAGAAAATACTCTTAGTAGACTATCTATGGGTAGTGTAGCACATGTTGAAGAAGAAAGAAAAGAATTAGCAAAAGATGTTCACAGGTTTGCTCGCTTGGGAGTTTACCTTATGAGCATATTAGATGGTGGTGTAATAGTTCA